>JAMDHS010000120.1:0-51616 GCA_029717555.1 Peribolospora baueri
TGCTTCTCCCCCCCCCCCCCCCCGGCGGCCTCCATCATCTCTGTCCGCAGCGATGGGGATCATCACAGTCATCTATGGCATCTGCGTTGTCTTCTGGGGAAGCGCCATCGTGCTTTTTCTGCTCAGATGGATCAACCTGCACAATAAGCACGAACAGGATGTAAGGGCGCGCTTTCTGCAGTCTCGTTTCGTCTCCATTCGATTCGGCGCTGCCTCTTCCGTTTCATTGCCTCTTCGTCGATCGACTCGGCCCTTTCTCTCCCTTTTCTGCCGTGCGCCCGGCATCTCTGGCTCGACAGTGGATCGAAATCTCTTGCCAAGTTGTCAACGGCCTGTTCACCGTCACTGGCGTCGGTTTGATCCCTTGGCGAGCCATGGATACATACTGTGAGCGGACGGACTAGCATCCCGTCGTGCGTTGTCTTACCTTCTCCGCTCATTGCAAACTCTGTTTCTTTGCTCGCTTTCCTCTTGCCCATCCTCTACATCAGACATCATCCGCATAGTACACTATCAACACTTATCCTGGCGACTTCGTCGCGAGCGCCAGCTCCCTAAACTCGAGGACCCTAACGACCTCCCGAGGACGGAAGAGGACATGATGGACGAGTAGTACAAGAAGGTGGAGGTGCTTAGCCCAAGGCAGCAGGCGACGCTGTTGGACATTCAAAAGAAGTTTAAGAACAGTCAAAGTTGGTATCGGGCGATGAGACTAGTACGCATAGAGTGAGTCGAACCTTTCATGATTAGATCGCCGGAGCGTCGGAGAGTGAATACATTGCGCGGATATATTGAGCTCTGTCCGTCCATTTTGCGTGCCTTGTTGGAACCTGTTCGCTTGTCTATCGCCTCCCTTCACTCACGACGCTGTGTCTGCTGTCTTGCCTGCTCATCTACTCCCTCTAATCGCTTTTGTAGGCCTTCCCCATCTCATACGCTCTCGCCATTCGCCTTCTCACCGATGGAAACTCATTCTTCCAGTGAGTGTTTGTTCATCGTATCCAAGATAGCGATCCAAACCTGCATACGGGACTTCGGCTCCGTTAACATTTCTTCTTGCACCCATTTTTGCAACCTGGTTCTGCCCTCAACCCCCTATTATCTGATTTTCCTCTTGCCTCAACCACCATCAGGTGCATTCTCTGTGGAGTGATGTGGGGCCTTCGCTACTATAATCGGCCTGCCTGGACGACAGGCAGCCTCATCCCTCTCTCCTTCCTCTGCGGGATCGGAGCGGCCGTGCTTATTTGGAAGGGAGGGGAGAAGACTAAGAAAAAGGAGGAGGTTGAGCAGATGTTGCTCGACGCGTTCGATGCTGATCAGATGGAGCAGCAGCACCGACGGCAACAAGAGCAGGAGGGAGAAGGCGCGAGTTCGAACGGGACTGAAGGACGCGATTGCGGCGACAAAGCGGCCGACGATGGTCGACAAGAGAAGGGTAAACGATGAATGAATGCGTATTGTGGGAGCCACCCACCCTTCTCCCGCGCTGCGCGACGCACGGACGAGCGACTGCTTTCTGCTTAGCCGTCTTCCATCTTTTCACCACCTTCGCATCGTCCTCACCCCTTACGTTCCTTGCCCGCGCGCTTTCTTTCCAAACCGCTCACTGCCGGCGTCTACATGGTGTCGCGTAGCTGCAGATTATAGAGGGACATTTCCTGCTAGCTTCTGTTCTGGATGTAGGGCTTTTTCTCGTGTTTCGTTCTTGCCTTTTGTATGCTTATAGTAGTCGGACGCTTCTTGGATGTCTATGGAATAGACAATGGCTCACGTCGGGCCCCCGCTCGTCACACCTCCATCTTATCTGCCGCAGCGAGAAGGTACGATCGAAATGAATTACCTGTTCGCGCTGGGTTGCGCATGGCCGGCGACGCCGACGACTGAACATTCCATCTCCTCGTCCTGACGCCAGCCGTCATCCTCGCTCCTCTCCTCGCTCTTGCGTGCCCTCGCCCGCCGAATCTCATCATGGCGGGCGAAGCACACCCGGCCCCGCTCCGGCACCTCCCTCTGCTTCTCAATACGCTCGTCTCTCTCCTCCTCCTGCGGGCTATCTCTCGTTCTTTTCTCGAGACCCAGTCACTTTTGTCACAAGAGAAAGGATGTAGGATGAGTTGGATGAGCCCCAGCTACGTGAGGCAGGTGTACTTTGATCACAGGTGGACGAGATTGAGCGGAAAGTATAGCCTCTGGCTGTACAGGGAGGTGGGATACGATAGAGGGCAGGAGGTGAGTGGAGACGTCGGACGGAGCTCGACGCTCCATTCGGCTTCTTCGTCGACCACACTGAACGACTCCGATTTGTATTTTGGGTCACAGCCCACAGGAACACCGGCCCTCTTCATCCCCGGCAACGCGGGCTCGTATGCCCAAGTACGATCCATTGCCTCGTCCTCTGCGCGGCAATTCTACAGCTTACATGACGGCAGGCAAGAGATCGCCAACCCAGCTATCGTAGCGAAAGGAGTCAAGAATGTTGATTGGTTTACCGGTTCGTGACGGGTCCCTTTCTCGTGGAGTACAGTCCGTGGTCAAGAGCGTGGATCCGACCTTTCCTCCGTCGTCTTTCTGATCGTCGCTCTTTCTTCTCTTGCGAACGAACGATCAGTTGACTTCAATGAGGACTTCTCCGCTTTTCATGGCCCAACGCTTCAGGAGCAAGCCGAGTACCTGAACGATGCTATACGCTATGTCCGTTCGCTCTACCCGTCCTCATCGAACCTCACCGTCCCATTGGTGGGCCACTCCATGGGCGGACTTGTGGCGAGGCTCATGCCCCTTTCGACCAATTACGAGCCAGGGAGCGTGAGTTCAATTGTCACGCTCAGCACGCCGCACGTCGTGCCCCCAGTGCCGTTCGATAGGCGCATAGAGCGCATCTATTCCACTGTCAACCGTGCTTGGCAGAGTTTGGCCAAATCCGACCCCGCCGAAGAGCAGGGAGCGGCACCGCATCCCTTGAAGAACACGTTGCTAGTGAGCATTGCTGGCGGAGCGTCTGACACGCAAATCAACTCAGATCCTACGACGCTCTACACGATTGCGCCGGCGTCGCACTCGCTCAGCTTGTTCACAACCAACATTCCGAGGCTATGGAGCTGCGTGGATCACCTTGCGATGGCGTGGTGCGATCAGCTCAGGGAGAGGGTCGCGAGAGGCGTTTTGGAGGGACAGGCTTGGGGGCCCGGTGGGGTCGGCGTCAGTGGAAGGACGGGAGAGGAATTGCTGCGGAGGCGAAGAGAAGGATGGCGGAGACTATTGCTCGCAGGCGTGGGGGACAAGCTGGAAGACTCGGACAGGGATCGGAAACACGAAGGCATTCAAACCGTCCACGTCGACGGGGACACGGTGACGGTACCATTCAAAAGTCAGTTCTCTTGGCCTTCTCCTTCGCATGCCGCTCCAGACCCCTCAAAGTCGTATGTCTTCCCGTTTGACGCGAGTCGGCCCGCCCACTTCACCCTGTTGACCAACGTTAACATTGAAGAGCCGAGCGACTTGCTCGTTCAACTTTGCGCGTCGGTGCACAAGCCGACCGCTTCACCTTCAGTCGATGGCCCGCAGCTGACCAACAATCAAGAAGTGCTCGAGTGTCAACGCGTTTCTCCACACACTTTCACTGTCCTCCCACCCACTCGCTCAGACGCTAGCAGAATGCGGCCTTTTCCATCGCCCGATGAACACTACATTGGACGCGAGGTGGACCGATGGCTGGACCTATCATTGGAGGACGTGCTTCGCGGCCGCACAGATAAGAACGCCACAACCTTTGTACGCGTCAAGTTCCTGCAGGGGATTGAAGGAATGATCGGTTCCTTTGTTAGGGCTGGTTGGACGCTGGAGGAGGAGAGGAGGACAGTCGTATCTGCAAGCAAGCTCGGTGAGTCTCTCGGCCCATCGAAAATTTTCCGCCTGGAGCCAATGATTGTAACCATCCTTCTGGAATCGCCTTGCGTTTGCTACTCTGTCCACCAAAGGTATGGCCATACGTGGAGTGAGTCTCACGCCAACAATGGCAGGCAAGTCTTCCGTCTTCACGGAATTCGAGGTACCAGCGATGGACAGCTCTCTCTTGGCGTACAACCTCCACATCGAGCGGTCCTCCTGCGGTCTCGACCACAGAGCCTTCCGTTCCCTCCTGCGCCACTTCACCCCTTCGACGAACGACGCACGCTACTTCCCGCTCTTCGACAACACCGACGTCGAGGACATCCCCATCGGCTTTCACGCTTCCTCGCCTTTCTTGCCTCGTCGCTCGTCCATGTGGTCAGACAACGCCCTCCGGTTACAGGTGTGGAGGCACCCAGACGCAGATCCTTTATGCGTCCCAGAATTCGATAAGGCGGAAATCCGAATAAATTGGTTCGCTACTGCAGGGAGGATGGTAATGCGTTATAGGATCGCGGGCGTGGCGCTGCCTATCGCCATAGTCGGTTTGACGGCGAGGAAGCAGTGGGCGGAGTTTGGAAGTACCGGTACGTGTGTGTCTCCCTCGTCTCATCAGTCCTTCGAGCTAGAGCACTCCGAATGGTTTAGAGGTAGGCGCGATTGATCTTCCTGATATCTGTTGCACTGGTGGACCTCGTCGCTCCCCACAGGCCATTTTCCTCCCTTTTTCGGAGCCTTGTCGGCCGTCGCACGCGAGACGCTACCGCTCTTCCTTGCAGCGAGCTCCGTGCTCCCCATCCTGCAAGCCTGGCTTCTCTCCGGACCCCTTTCGGACCGATCCTCCACTTCGCTCACTTCAAGTATATTTGAAGACATGCTGCTTGGCAACGACGACGCCTTCTTCTGGTGGCTCGTCCCACTTGGCGTTCTCCTCGCCGTCGGCATCGTCGCATGCGTGGGAGCGGCGTTGGAGGCCTTGGTGTGGTGCGCAGCGCGGTTAATGAGGCTCGTTCGCGCTGTCGGATGGTGAGATGTGTTCGCTCAATTGTCCGCTCGTCCCCTGACGTTGTTATCGTCGTCCTTCGCTCACTACCTCACCTATCCCCTCATTACTCAGGCCAAGAGATAGCGTCGACCTCCGCCGCCCGCAGCAGTGGGCATCGATGGCGCTGCTCTTCCTCCTCGTAGCCACGTATCTCCCCTATCAATTTGCCTTCCTCTCCGCATTCCTCCTCCACCTCGTCACCTGCGCCCGCTCGAGCCCTGCCAAATATTCTCTCTCCCCATCGCCTTCCTCCACTCCTGCACATCCTTGTTCACCCTTCGCCGTCCGCCAAGCGACGAACCGCGCGCATTACCACGCCTCTCTCCTTCATCTCATGCTCTGGCTTCTTCCAATTGTGGCACCAGTATTAGTGGTCTGGGTCCGAAACCTCATGGTCAACTGGAGAGAGCCATTCTCATCGGATCACAACGTGCTGCAGATTGCTCCCGTGCTTTTGCTCATTCACTTGACTGGCGCCGGGAGAGGACCCGTGCGGCTCTCTGGACTGTGAGTATCCCTCTAGTCTCCCACGTCTTCTTTCCGTCAGTTCGTATGCCCTTCTGGACGTACGATGGACGTGAGCATACCGTGTGCGAGACCCCAGAGTTGACCACAACTTCTGTGCGCCCCAACTTCACCTTCTCTCTTGGCAGACGAACGATGAATTTGGCCCTGACTGGCCTTCTCTTGGCCATCTCCCTCTTTGCCCTCCTCTTTGGCGTCCGGCACACTTACCTCCTTTACTACCTTGTCAACCTCTTCTTTTCGCTCCTCATCTTCTCCCATTGGAGAGGTTCGCCTTCTTCGTCCTCGACCTTCTCATATGCGGGCCTGGCGGGTGAGGAAGACGACGACTCAGAAGGGCCAGCGGCAGGTGCGGCTGGGGATGGGGTTGTGGACGAGGAGCTGAAATGAGGATGGACTCGAGATTATGGACGGCGTGACATTAGAAGATGCGCTATCGTTTTTGTTTGGTCCGAGTGCAAATTCAAGGTCGCTGATAGTGCCCCCGGATATGCCTTGTCGTCCCCGCCCTATCTATCTCGCTTCTTTTGACCGAACGCCATCGTCGTCGAGCCGTCTTCGGAAGGGATTCCTGTCAAGAGTTTCCAGTCCCAGAGACCACATCCCGGCTTCATGCGCCTGCGATTTCTTGAGAAGATCTTATTATTGTCTCTCAAGGTCTCTCATGAAAATGAAGGCACCGCTTGCTCGCCACGTGGCCTCCCACCCTCCGCCGCGTGGCTTCGATCGCAGCGCGACGTTGCGCGACTGCGTCGACAGCGGAGAAGAACGTCGTCGTTAACTCCACCACGCTCGACGACCGCTTCATACCCTCGGCTGGTTTGATCACCTTCCGATACCCAACGAAGCCATCGTCTACTCCAGTCTTCCGGCCAACTCATATAACCATCGCAGCCGGCACGTAATCCCAGAGCACTCGCGCACGAGGATACCATGTCCTCAACGGCCGTTGGCGGGCCTCGCCATCCGCCCTCCCCCTCGGCCTCCGTCGGCAGCGTCAAAAGCCGCGCCGCCTTCTTTGAGAATGTGGCCGTCTCTACCTCTCCCTCCTCCTCCGCGTCTCCTGCCGTCGTTGCTGGCCCTGGTCCGGCGGGCTTTGCGTCGTCGAGGTCCATGTCTAATGCTAGTATTCGGAGCAGCGAGTCAGGCCAACCCGGAGGCGAAGGTGGAGAGCGAGGTGACGGAGGAGAGCAGGAACCATACCAGCGCACTCGCGCCGATCACCGACTGTCGCTCAACAGTGTAGGCAGTAACGTTTCCGGATCTGGCAGCTCTCGCGTGCCGCCGACGGCGGTCACTCCTGTCTTTCCTCGTCGGTCCAGCATCCCTACGGGGCCCACTCATCGGCAGAGCTTTATACCCATGCCTACCTCGTCTGGAACGGTCTTCTCCGCGAGGAGAGACAGCGTCGACTCGCCTACGACGCCCAAGCCTGCTGGTAACGGCAAGGCCACCGGAATCACGGAAAGGCAGCCGCAAGTGCCGCGCTCCGCTTCTCCTTCCGGCTCGACGGGCACCGAGAAGGATCTCAACTTGGCCGAAATGAAAAACATGAGTGGGACTTCTCATCCCAGTGGCGGTGCGCACGTCGCCCGTTCGGTTTCCGTCGGCGGCGGAAGGGTGAACAGTATGGTAGGCGCCTTGAACCGTCGTGTCACATCGGACTCGGTCTCTGTAGCCCTCTCTGCCTCTTCAAAGGAAAGAGAAGGCAAAGGAAAACCCCTTTCGATGGACTTTGGGAGCAACAAGGGCGGGAGGGGATCGGGTTCCGTAGTGGGGATCGGATTGCCAGGTATTCAGGATGAGGGGATGGGAGACGATGATGATGTCTTTGATGAAATGACGGAGATTGAGGCAGAGGACGTGGATGAGGATGTGAGTGTCTTCTGCCTTGCTTGGCCCTGTGCTTTCTCGGCCATTTCTGCGGACCGAGCTGAGCATTCATCTTTCCTCCCCTTTCCCTGTCCGTTCGGCTGGCGCCTCCGCACACTCCTTCTCGCCGTAGGTCCAAGCGGCCTTGACGACGGTCCGCTCAACCTACTCCTCCCGCCTAACGAAATACAAGCGCCTCTTAGAGGCCACTCAAGTCAACTACGCAAGCCAGCTTCATGCGCTCCAGGCTGAGAACAGGGAACTCAAGGCTGCGAGGGGCAAGGAGAGACGGGAGTGGGAGGAGAGAATGGCGAGGATGACTGGGTTGGAGGGCGTGGAGAAGGGGAGAGTCGGGAGGAGGGTGGTGAGTTCTCGTCCATGTTTAGACGAAGGAGGACGCGCAAGTGTGTGTACATGCGTGACATCCCTGCCGACCGTTCTTCCTTTTTATCTGGCCCCGGTAGTCCCTCCTTTCCAGCTCAAGTTCAGGAGACGTTTCAAGCGCTGTGCCCCTCTTTGATGCCTCCGTGCTTACGCTCCGCAATGGTACTTTCGACGAGGCAGCCATAAAAACCCAGGTGCGCAAGCTCGGTCCGGGAGCGAGATTGAAACTGTGAGTGGAAGGACCCACTTTCTTCTGTGAATGCGGTGTCCTCCCCTTCCATCTTCGAACCGTTCCTCTACGCTTCGCCCCAAATTCGCTCACCTCAGTAAATTCCTTCTCTCTTCCTGATTAGCGTCCACATCATCCTGGATGCCTGCATGCCCGGCGACATCCCTGCCATGCAAGCCCTCCTCTCTCGCTATGTCCGCTCCACTTTCGATATCATCGGAAACATGCCCGACGATGTGGCCGCAAAGGTGCTCGAGAGGCTCGAGGTTCGAGAGTTGCTCAAATGTCGGCTGGTGAGCTAGCGAAGTATTTTGGTTTCGTCGTCGGTAGTTCGGATTTACGCTCCTTCCGAAAGTTGGCCGACCATCCCTCCTGTCTCACGCGGTCTCCCTTTCAGGTCTCCCAAAAGTGGAAGGTTTTAACGCAAAATCCCTCGATCTGGCGCTCATACTGCCTCTCCCTCACCGCTACTGACCCAGTGCCCTGCCCCTCGCCAGCCTCGCCACAAGGCTGGGAACCACTGTACCGAGGTCTGTACTACCGCGAGAGAAACTGGTCCCGCGGCCTTGCTCAGCGCATAGACCTTCTCAACGGCCATACCAACTTCGTCACGAGCATGCAGCTCAAAGATAATCACACACTCGTAACCGGCAGCTATGACGAGAGCATCAGGCTGTGGGACTTGAGGACGTTGGAGTGCAGGAAAGTGCTCAAAGCGAAAGCTATTTCTTGCCTTGATTTCTTACCCGAAGGTGAGCGAACGATGCGGTCCTGCTTTACGGCTTGCTTCGTTTCTTTTTCCTTCCGCACTCGTCTGAGTCCTGGCTCAATGACATTGTATTCGGCCACGTGTCTGCCTACGGCGGCGATTCCTGCTTCCTTGCAGCTGGCGTCCTCTGTGCCGGGTTATATGACAGCGGCCGGGTGATGGTCTGGTCCAGCAAGAACTGGCAGCTGCTTAATACGCTTTCAGGACATAATCGTGGCATCCGATCTGTCGCCATTAACAGACATTACCTTGTTTCTGTTGGGCAGGTGAGTGAATCGTCGTGGGAACAAAGACCTTTTGCGTGTGGCGTCAGCCTTGACTTGAACTCACGCGTCCAACTTCCCGCCCCCCCCCCTCCCATTTGTTTACTGGCTGCCACTGATCGTACAGGACAAAGCCATCGTCGCGTGGGATTGGCAGCGTGGAACCAAAGTCGTACGTTTCGGCCAGCAAACCAATCTGAGCTTGGGCGTCAGCATCGTGGACCGGGATAAGATCGTGGCCGTCACCGTCGATGGCGTCATTCGTACCTTTAGCATCGCCAAACGGGCCATGATTGGCGAGTATCGACTCACGAAGTTTGGGGGCGACGATCGATTCCTGTCGTCGAAGCTCGAGGGCATAGGGACCAGCTCGACGATGCTGCAGTGAGTCGCGTTACGTGGCCACGTAATCATGGATCGCATCGATACTCATGAGGAGCTCTGTACCTGCTCAGATGGTTCGCTGCACACTCGAACACGATGACCGTTGCGTCCAAGAACCTCGTCGTCCACCTCGAATGGCAGGAAACTGTCGTGCCTGAAGACGAAGGCGCTCCGACGGCCGGGAGGGAGAAATCGGGAACGAAGGGCCTGGCGGAGAGGCAGGCATCGCGTTCCGGGACGCCTGTCGGTCGTCGTACGTCCACGGGCCGACCGACGTCGATGGTCGCTCCTTCCAGTACTCCCCCTGCTCGGAGTCGTACCCTCAGCACGGCCTCGTCGGCGTCAGCACGCTCGAGTATCGTCCGGTCTACCACTATGACCCGCGAAGGCAGCATCAAGGGCAGCACCGGTAGTCCTCGCGTATCCAGCTTTGCTGAGTCGCCTGGCGGTCCTCTGAATCAAGGCCAGCAGCAGCGGAGCGATGTTGGCGGTGGGGACGCACCGCTGAGCCCCTCAGCCTCCATATCCGCTCTGCCGAGTCCGGGCCTTCCGCGGACGCGTATCGCGCCAAACCTGGCGCAGCCTCCTAAGCTCGTGAGCCTTCTCCAAACGCCGGACATGGCCACGGGTTGCACTGATTCGGGTAAGCGAAGGGTGGTAAGCGCTACGAGATTCTCCAGTAGGACGGGCGCCGATCGGAGGCTGTTTTGCAGCACGTTCGATATCGAGGTTGAATCGAGGAGAAGAAGTGGTGGTGGTGCCAACTCGAGTGGTCATGGAGACGGTGCGGAGGCTGGCGAGGATGAGAGTGGCACCGGAGAAGGAGGCGCGGAGCGAACCGGTGACGAAAATGATAACCATGAGAGCGTCGTTCCCGTTCGTGGTGCATGGAGGGCCATGGCGGGCCAGCTGGCGGTGCCCACGAAAAACCCGATGGCAATGGTTTTGGATCATGAGAAGGTGAGCTTCTTCGAGGTGGTGCGGATGAGCGGACAAAAGCGCGAACCACTCGATCTAATCCGCTATTCCATGCGCTCTTTGCCCATTATGATTGTTCGTAGGTCATCGTCGGCTGCGCCGATGGAACGGTGTACAGCATGAACTTTGTTGGCGATACGTACGGCCCCAAAGACGACTTTTCGGAATCGGAGGAGGGGGACGAGGCGGTGGGGGACGTGTCCCTGGATCCGAACGAGGTATCGCGCGACCTGCCTCCGCCGGCTTCGGTCACGGGCTCTGATGAAGAAGATGTTGACGAAGAGGAGGCGGCAGAAGACGCTGACTACCTCGACGACCTGCCCGAAGGCTACAGCGCGGACGGCAACGATGCCGTGATCGAAGCGCTAATGCTCGCAAAGCGGGCCGAGGAGCATTCCGCGGCTGACGACGGCTCGAGCGTTCAAGGCTCGCCGAGGAGCGTGACGGGGGCGGCGAGGCGCAAGAAGTCGGCGGCGACGTCTGGCCTTCTAACGCCCACCAAGTCGACCCTGCGACGTTCGTCCACGCCCAGCGGCACCGGCGGTTTAACCTTGCCGACGAGCCCCAGTCCGAGCTCCGCTGGCTCTCGACCGGGTGGTGAAAGATCGGATTTGACATCCAGCGTCGGCACCCGTTCGTCCGTCTCTCCTTCGCTGTCGCCCAACGCGGCTCGGTCGCCTAACGCGCGCACGATCCGGGGGGCTAGTCCAAGCGTAAAGGTGACCGCGTCAACGCCGCTACGGACTAGGAAACAGAGTGGCGCCTGAGCCCCCGGGGGGGGATAGTTTTTTCGTTCGTTTTCTCGTTCATCCTTCCAGGCAGGCAAGGCAGGTCCCAGTTTCCCACCTCGTCCGTCCTCATTCAACTCTTTTCTTTTCCCTGTCGCATATCTTTCCCTCGGCGGACCGGAGTTATATCCCTCCCCTTCCCTCCCCTTCTCTGAGCAATGCAATTCTTCCGTCCCCTTTGCGAAAAATCCATGTGGAACCGAAAAGAAGCGAGCGAGGACGAGTGGGGTAAGCTAAGGGTCGAAAAGCGGAAATCCAGCCGAAGAAAGCTGCCCGGCTGGGCCGACATCACGTCACATCACATCATATCGCGCGCGCGCGCCAAGGAGGAAGAAAAGGAGGAGGAGGCGGAGGGGGGATCGGTTCGGATCGGTTCGGTTCGGATGGATGGATGGACGGTCCGGCTTGCCCTTCCTCGCCCTCGCCCTCGCCCCGCCCTGCCGGCCGGCCATACCTATATAGACGCCGCCGCTCGCTCTTGGCCCGCCTACGAGGAGCCAGCCATCCAGCCAGCAAGCAAGCAAGCAAGCAAGCAAGCAAGGCGGGCGGGGCGAGCCTCTTCCGTTCCGAGCCGAGGCGATACGAGTAAAGCCAGTGGGAACTTTGATATGGATAGATGGGAAGGGATGGGATGAACAGCTCGGCTCGTTCGGCAGTCGTGATTTGCATTCGTTCGTTCGTTGCGGAAAGAAAAAAGAAAACGCTTCCTCTCCGCCTCCGCTGGATGTACGAGGACGAGGGGTGGAGAGGAACAAGGCGTAGGCAGGGGGGAAAGCAAAGGAAGCGACGGAGCTGGAGACTGAGAACTGACCAAGACGAAAGAGAAGAAAAGATGATATGCGTACAGGGATGGAGAGAAGAGAGAAGGAGACGGACGGAACGGTGCCGGTGACGAGGTGACGGACGAACGAAGAGCGGTGAAGAAACCGTAACGCGAGAAGGGAGAGGGCTCGACCAAACAAGACACACAAACCAACACCCAAACACGGCGGAGCAGGACGAAGAAAAAAAAAGGGGCGCAGAAAAATGACAAGACGGGGACAAAGATGCGACGTACGGCCGGCCGACAACCACCCAACTCGCTGCCCGCGCGTTCGTGTTTGTTTGAACGGGCCGAGGGCCGTCTATGGTGGTGGCGAGGCGGGGCGAAGGGGTGTGTCCGGTCGTCATTCGAGTGGCGCGGCGCGGCGGTGGGAAGGACGAATGCGCACAGGCGAACGATGCGATGGAGATGTGCGGGGAACGGACGGACGGACGGACGGGCGGACGGCGATGCTGTGCAACTCGAATCAGTGCGAATTGACGTAGACGCCGGCCGGCGTCGGCGTCGGCGTCGGCGTCGACCGTCCGCTAGCTGGCGGAGTCACGCTGAACGCCGCAGCGGCGGCGGCGGCGGCGGTGGCGGTGGCGCCCGCGCTGGTGAAGAACGAGTTCGAGTCGAGCTCCCCGCCGCCGAAAGGGGAGTAGACGTGTTGAGGGGCGCCGCCGGTGGCGAGGACGGGAGAGGGCACGCCAAACGCGCCCGCGCCCCCTCCGGGCCCAGCAGCACCCTGGAAGAAGCAAAACCGGTCGACAAAGTCGGCATAGCTCGTCGAACCGATCGACGCCCGCACCTCGTGCTCCTCGCCGGCGGCGGCGGCGGCGGCGAAAGCGGTGAAGGCTGCGGGGCTGATCGAGGGCAAAAACGGCTGATGAGCGTTGTTGGGGCGCGGGGTGTGGGGCGATTCGGAGATGTTTCCTTCTGTGGAGTCGTCCTCGATCGACGTCGTCGGCGTGGTGATGACGCTCGAGTTGAGCGAGTCGAGAGAAGAGATGGAACCGGAGGGCGAGAATTGCGCACGGGGCGATGACTCGTCCGGCGAGGGCGTGCCAGCTTCGATCTCCGTCACCGTCGCCGGCGCACTTGACGTCGTCCCGGTCGTCGCCGCCTGGCCGGCACCCAAACCGTCATCTCGCAAGGCCACGGACGTCGCGGGCATACTCCCTCTGTCGGCTCTCTCCCCGTCTCCTCTCGCTGTGACGAGCCCTTCCGGAGCACCCTGGACAGGCGACTGGACAAAGCTGCCAGAGATGCGATCAAACACCGCCTGCGACCAGGCCGCAGCGGCCGACTGGGTTGTCGAAGGGAGGCGATTGGGAGGGAAAGAGTTGAAACGCTGAGACGGAGACGAGTGTCTGGGGAGGGAAGGCGAGCTGGACGGGATGAAGAGGTCCGTAGCCGCGCCGGCGACTGCGCCCGCGGACCGGGGAGGAGGCAGCGACGGGAGTGGGGCAGCGACGACGGTCGGCGAACTGGACGCCGGCGAGCCGGTGGCGGGCGTGCCGCCGGATGAGGGGGAGGGCGAAAGGGAGGGCGATGGCTCTCCGGGTCTGTGGGCGACCACTTCGCCCAAGCCGGGACTGAGTGCGCCGCGAGCGAAGAAGCCGGGAGGGAGGGGGACGTCGGTCGACGACGGCGGGCCGGTGGGACCGCCGGCGTTGGCGTCGAACGTGGGACTGTCGAAAGCGGCACTGCCCTGGTAGCCTCGAGTGAAGGGTCCGGTGGAGGTGTTGGGATTCGGGGTAAAATACGAGTCGACGGTCTTGTGCAGCTGAAGCGGAGCGGTGCTAAAGTCGTACCGGGCGGACCAGATGCGGTTTTCCGCGCTCGACCCTGAGCCTGATGACTCTGTCGCGGTCGATGATCTTCCGGGCCGAACAGCACCCGATCCGGCAAGCTTGGCGGCGTCCTTGGCCAGACTGCGGAACCGAGGGAGCGGACGGCCGTCGTCATCGTCGTCGTCGTCGTCATCGCGGGCGAGCCGATCCAGTTCTCTCCGTAGCTCGGCCATCGGGAAGCCTCGAGAGCCGCGATGGAGGCCAACGAAAGCCGAAGCGGGAACAGACTGGGCTCGACTGACGGCGGCGGCGGCGGAGGAAGAGGACGAGGACGAGAAGGGGGTCGCCGCGATCGGGCTGACCGATAGTGAAGTGGGCGTGGAGGGCCGCTTGATGAAGGGAACGCGACGGAATTCGACACGGTAGTTCTGGCCGTCGTTGTTGTCCCAGAACTCACGGCCGCTGGAGGTGTAGCGGACGCAGAGAGACATGGTCTTCACCTCGTCCCGTCCGAGTGCAGCGCTGCCCTTCCAGACGAGAAGCTCGTGGAGCTTGACGCTGAACTGGAACCGATCCTCCTTTCCGCCCCTCAGGCTCTCGGCGTGCTCGGCGCTGACCTCGCTGACGGTGTTCCACCGATCAAAGGTGAACCGAACGGCGACCCACTTCTCGAACGCCAGGTTGCGCACGCGTACGACGCCCTTGATGGCGCGCTTGTCGTCAGAGAAGCCGATCCTCTCCAGATAAACGTCCTTGTCCCCGTCGAGGTTGGGCCGAAGGGGAAAGTTGGGCAGGCTGAGCTGCAGCTCGTCTTCCTGGGCGACGACGGTGCTGGAGGAGGAGCCTTTGCCGCCACCGGCAGGTGAACCGAGGGAACGGCGTCTGCGGATATAGAAGGGAAACTCGTCATCCTCGGTCTCCGTCTCGTTGACGGGGCTGCCGGTCCGGCTGACGGCGGCGGGGCGTTGCTGAGCGAGGAAGAGCTTGACGTGTTCGAGCTGGGTGTCAAAGTGGACGGCCTTGGAGGAGAGGCAAGGCGTGGTGGGGGCGGACTTGCTCATGCCGTTGGCAAAGGCGAAGGGCTGCACAGCGTCGGCCGAGCCGAGGGCGGGGTGCCAGTCTCCGCGGCAGCTTCCGCGCCATGAACCGCTCTTGAGCGAGCTCTTGACGGGCTCGCCGGACTTTTTGCGAACGACGGGGCCGGCGTGCGTGGTGGGCGGGGGAGACTGGACGACGGAGGCGAGGTCAAGGTGAAGGGCGGAGATGGTGCCGTCGGCGGCCTTGATATGCATCGCCCTGCGAGAGCCGGCGTGCAGAGGCTGTGTGGAGTGAGCCGACGCGGCACCGGTGCCGGTAGGACAAGGGAACTCGACGGAAGACGTCTCCGAGGCGGGCGGCCCAGAAGCCGGGGAGGTGGGGAGGACATGTGCGGGCGACGGTGGGGAAGACGGAGGGGGAGACACCGTTCGTACCGTTCGCGGTGCGGTGGCGCTCGTGGTGGGCGGAGGCGACACGGACGCACTCTCCTTCCGCGCTCGGCGGTGGTGGTGGTCGGCCGCGTCCGCTTTCGACAGCAGCGGAGCGGTTAGCGGGGTGTGGTTCGAGGTCTTCTTGGGACGAACGCCGCCGTCGTTCCTCCGGGGGAGTTGGTGGGCGGGAGTGAAGCCCATGAGGCGGGGTCGGCGCATGAGCGGGAGGGGGGCGGACGCGGACGTTGACCCGTCGCGGCTGTTCCGGCGAGCGTTGAGGGACATGGCCTTGGCGGGGCTGATCTGGAGAGAGGAGCGAGCGGAGGCGTACATGCCGGCCGCGGACGGGACGTCATCAGAGGAATGGCTGCGGGAGTGATGGCGTAGGGGCCGGGGACCGTCCCTGTCGCGGGTCACGGTGGTGGCCGGGAGGGTGTAGGTGGTGGCGACGGCGGTGGGCATGGTGGCTTGGGAGACGGTGTGGGGGGGCGAAAGGGAAGCGGCGTTGGAGGGAGAGGCAGATGGCGAGGCCATCGACTCGGAGAGGGGAGGCGACGTCGACGTCGATGTCGATGGGTACGATGGGCGAGGTCGCCGTCGTCGTGTCAGCCCGTCTCGTCGTTGTCGTTTCCTTACTCGATCGAATCGAGGTGGCGAGGGTGGGGAAGGGTCGACGTCGTCAGGTGGTCGTCATTCTAGCGGAGGAGATAAGAAAGCGGGGGGAGAATCGAGGGGAAGAGAATACAGAAGAGGGAGGAGGAGAGAAGAGAAGAGAAGAGAAGAGAAGAGAAGAGAAGAGAAGAGAAGAGAAGAGAGAAGAGGTGAGCAGAGAGAGGAGGAAGACCAGAAAGAAAAGAGATGAAACAAAAAAAGGTGGCGATGGTAGAGAAAGGGAAGAAAAGAGATGAGGAGTAGAACGAGAGAAGGACATGGACGGGGCCCGTTCGCCGTTCGTTCGCGTGGCTGTTGCCGCAGCAGCCGTCTAAAAGCGGGCGATCGCGAAATTTGGGCGCCGTCGACGATCGGGACGGACAACCGCGGAGGTGGCTTAGCTTGGCCTGGCTCGGAAGGGCAGGCCGACGCTGCATCGCCTCGCATCCCTCGGACGGTATTTTCTTGGGGAAGCAGGAGCAGAACAAGCAGAAAGAAAGAAAGAAAGGAAAAAAACGAACAAGGGAGACAAGAGAGACAAGCGACAACAATCCCATTCGCCCATCCCCTTGCGCCCACCGTGCCCGTGCCCATCTGAGACCGGCGCGACTCGGCCGTGCCCATCCCATCCCATCCATCTTCCCCAGAGTGCCCGCCACCGCGGACGGGGGTGAGACAAGACGAGACGCATGCGTGGAGACGTTGACTGCCCGACGAGCCAGCAAAGGAACGAGAGAGAGGGCGGGCACGGATAATAACTGGCACTCACCAGATTCGTTCGTTCGTACGCAGACAGACAGACGGGAGGGGCGTGTGTGAGAAGGGTATGTGCGGATGTGGCACGCAGAGAGAAAGCGGAGAGGGAGGAGAGGGATGAAAAGGAGGAGGGAGAGAGAGCGCCCGTCCGCTCGTCCCGGGCGGTCTGGTCTGGGTGGTGCGGGGGAGGGAAGGGCAAGGAAGAAGGGAAGCCGACGACGCGGGTTTATCAACCTCGTCCATCGTCCGTTCGCTGCACAACCGACAACCGACAACCGCCAACCGCGGGGCACGGAGGGAGACGGGGACGTGCGGGTGCGGGTGCGGATGCGGGGGCGGGGGCCGAGCGAGGCGGGGACCACAGACCTTAACTCTAGTGTGCTCTGTGCTCTGTGCTCTGTTCGCAGTCAAGCTTGCTTAACCAGCCTTGGCGGGCTGGTTGGCCTGGCCGGAGAGAGAGGAATGGGAACGTTGGGGAAGAGAAAGACGACGGAGGAGGAGACGAAGACGGCGAAGGAAAGGGCAGGAAGGGCAGGAAGGAGGTGCCGACCGAGCGAACGACGCTCGTCTGTGAATGTCTGACTGACTGTCTAGACGACAGCCTGCCTTGCCGGTCTCAGTCAGTCAAGTCAGTCTCTCCCTGTCTGTCTGTCGTCCTTGACCGCCAGCCAGGCCGACAGGACAAGCGAAGGGGGCGCGTAGGTAGAGTTCGTTGGTGGGTCGGCGGCCGAGCGATGCCAGTTTTTTGGGGGCAGCCGCCGAAGGACACATAGACAGACAGAGAGAAGACGCGGTGTCGTCGACGATCCGACCTTGGTGCCCTGCTGGAGACAGACAGACACACACACCACGGGTACACCGACACATATGGGCGCACACATACACACCGCGGCACGACTTGCCCGCCCCGAACCGCTTTTTTTATGTACTGTGCCTATCGTGTGTGTGTGTGTACCACCTGCCTTCCTAACCCCTTGCCTTCGTCCGCCTCCCGATCGCGACGACGACGTTAGCTTATTACACTAGCTTGCCTATTACACCAACTAACGCCCGAACACTGCTTCCTTCCGCCTTTCTTGTCACTTCCTGTCCACACATACGCATCCGTACCTCTACCGAGCCCTCGCCTCGCCTCGCCTCGCCGTCGGCCCCTCTCTTCGCCTCCACCCAAAAGAAGAAGAAGAAGGAGAAAAAGAAGAAAAAAAAAAAAAAGACGGTGGCGATCGATCGACGCGACGCGGATCCATCGACCCACTCGCATGTCACTCCACTCCACCCACCGCCTTGACCTCCTAGTCGTGTATCTATCTATCTATCTATCTAATCATCTATCTATCCATCGATCCTTCCGCACAAAACACAAAAGCGGTACCCTCGGCCCGCCCGACCTGAGCGAGCGCGTGGCGAGCAGATGACCCTCGGCCCCATCCCTATCCATGCAAGGCACCCCACCCACCCAACTCACCTGCCTTCCTGCCTTCCTGCCTTCCTGCCTTCCTGCCTGCCTGCCTGCCTGCCCGCCTGCCTGTCTGTCTGTCTGCGCATAAAAAAAAACTTCGAATCTCGCCTCGCCTCGTTTCGCTTCGCCGGTGTACCGACCCAACCGACCGGCCGTATGTGCATACACCACCACCACACACTAAACTCATACCACACCTCCACGCTGCGCCACGCCACGCCACGCTACGCCGTGCCTGCTCTGTTCTGTTCTGTTCTGCTCGCTGGACGTGGACGTGGACGTCGCTATCGATCGATCGATCGATCCATCCATCCATCCATCCAGTCCGTCCTCGGACTCCACCCGGCCAAGGTGATGGGCGAAGGGCGATGGGCGACGGCCGCGTGATCCGTTCCTCCTCCTTCATCGCCCTCCCAAAACGCAAACGCCACGCCACACCCCGCCGCACACACCGGCCAAGATCCGAAGCGCCCCGGCGGCACACACACACTCTCTCTCGATCATCGATCTGCCAGACCTTCTTCCTTCTGCCTCACGTTCACGTTGACGTTGACGCACACGCAGACGTAGACGGCCGAACGCGCGAGATTGGATGGGGTGGTGGGGCGTGGCCGCCCCGTGGGGATCGATGGATGAATGGATGGAGGGGAAAGCGGGTCCTCCTTCCATCTCGTCTCGTCTCATCCGCCGAACCGTCAGAGAGAGAAAGCAAGGAACCAAACCGTCGAACCAACCCCAACCGCATGTCGACCTATCTATTCCTTCCGCTCTCGGATCCCTTCCTCCCTCCCTTTCATCGGCACCACGTGGCCGATGCGACGCGGTGCCGCAGTTGTCCTGTCATGCGCTTATCGCGTACCCCCCATCTTCGACGATCGAAGGATGGCCACAGCGATGGCCATCGACGACGGACGGACGAGGTGTATAAAGAGACGGCCGAACTTGGAGCGAGCGTCGTCCCGCCTCGTCTCGTCTCCCTCGTCCGAGCTCGAGATCAAAGACGACCATACGTAAGGAAGTAAGCACGCGCACCACGCCCCATCTATTCTCCATGCCCGTCCCCGCTGCCCACACGCGTCGCCGGACGGACGTTCGTCCGATCGATCGACTCCCACGACACGACGAGACGAGATGAGATGAATCAATCAATCAATCAATCAATCCTTCCTTCTCTTTACCCACGCCTCCGTACGACGTCAACGTGAACGAACGAACGGCCGGCGCTCTGCGTGTGTGTGTCCCTGATTTGACGGACCGAGCGAGGCATACCACTCTCTTATCTCGTCCCCGTCCGTCCCCACCGTCGTCAACCGTCCGTCCGTCTCCCTCCGAGCCGGACGGCCGCTGCGTGTGCCTCTCTCTCCTTTCCCACTCCCCGCTCCAATAATGGCCGTGACGATCCCCGCGGCCATTCGCCGACTCGTCTCCAATTCTACCCCTCCTCCCCACTCGCACCCCGCCTTCGACGACGCGCAACGACGTCCATCTGTCCTCCGCCCTGCCCTGCTTGGATAACCTAACCTGTATTATTACGAGCTCGCATGACCAGCGTCCCATCAGAGTGTCCCGACGGGACCGCAAAGCAAAGCAAACAGGAAGGAGAGACGTCTCTTGCGGTGCAGATCTGATCTGGTATACCTCCTTTCTCCTCCTCCGTCGCCGTCGTCTTAATAACCTTCAGCCTTGGCCTTTTCTAGACGCGTCACCTTGGCGTCTGCATCGGAGAGAAGCGAGTTCCACGAGATGAAGACGCCCGACACCGTGTCGACCTGACGGCGGGGGGAGCGGCGAAAGGACGACATAACAAAGAGCGTGAGTAACACCAAACCGCACGGCCGGATCGCGGCGACTCACGTAGTCGTTGTACCGCTGCAACAGGCCCTCCACGGCCTTTTCCAGTTTCTCGTACTCCTCCACGTTCTTTGCGTGGCGCTGCCATTCCTCCTCCAGCTTTGGCACCAGCGGTTCGTACTCTGATGACCAGGCGAGCAAAGCGACAACGACGCGGGTCAGTCAAGTCAAGTCCGTGTCCTCGTCATCCGCCGCACCGACGTCCCTCACCGCTCAGTTTCCCCGCGGCGGCAGCCCCCCTAACGTCCAGCCCATCCAGCTCTCTCAGATCCTTCTCCAGCTGCTTCATCTCCCTCTCCGCCTCCAGCACGACGATCGCTTTTGCCTGCGGCGTGAGCGTGGAGGAAAGAAGGGACAGGTCGTCGTCTCCTGGCGTTGCCGACAAAGGCAGAGAAGACGAGCTCGGGAGAGCAAGAGGTTGATCGACGGAGATGGGGAACGGTAGCGAGGTGGATGAGAGGGCGAAGGAGGCGGAGAGGAGCGGTGCGTTGGCGTCGTCTACCGACCGACCGACCGACCGACCGGCGTATGGGCGTGCGAGACGAACACGAGTGAGGAAGCGAATCAAAACGTCGGCAACGTCCGCTACAGGTCCACTCACAAGTGGCCACGAACCTCCTCAGCCCCTCGTTCCCCTCCACCGCCTTGTCCAACGCCGCCTTGACCAGCGCCGCCCTCCGGGAGATGCTCGCCCTGGCCAACTCGTCCGCCTTCCTGTCCTCCTCCTCGTCCTCTCTACTCGAGCCGTCCACAACGCCATCAGCAGCAGCGGCGGTCATACGCTTGCTTCTCCTTTCCCTCGCTCGCACCCTGTCCCGCTCCATGCGCTCCCGCTGCGAAGACGGTGTCTCGCCCGGGCCACACACCAGAGCCTCGACCCATCGCAGGCGGAGGCCATGCGCGAGGAGAGGATCGAGCGAGGCGGCCTTGGATTGAGAAGAAGAGGAGGAGGAATAGGAGAACGCGTACGTCGGCGCCGTGGGCTCTGTCGTCGTCATCGCCGGTGCGTTGGTGGGTCCTGTTTGCGCCGCGTTCTCCTCGCCGCCCGCTCACGTCGGCTCCTCTTCGGCGATGGCTGACTAAGCACGCCGAGCTCGCGTGTGTAGGAAGGGACCAGAAGACGCGTCGATGCGGCGAACGTCGTCGGTCTCTTCACCAAGACCAAGTGCACACCCTCGTCAGCAACGCCCCGCTCTTTTCCGGGGCTGGAAAGTATGAAGACGCCGTTCGATGGAGAGGGGGTATATAATATATCCAGGACAAGCGGAGCGTGACTTTGTGTTTCTTCCTCCGACCTCGTTACCGCTCTCCGAATTCTACGCTCGCCGAGACTGCTCATCCACTGCGCTACCCGTCTACCTTGACGCTTGACCAGCTCGTCTCTCACGGCAATCCGGCCGCCTGCTGTCCTTCTCGCAGCGCCGCCGTCACCGGTCCCGTCCCCGTTCCCGTCGCCGGAGCCTCGCCGCCATCAACCCGGCTAATCACCTGCCCCTCGCCCATGATTCCCGCCAGGTCTATCCCCTCGCTCCCGGCCACCCAACCGTTCCGAACCGCTGTCTTGAGCAGCACCTGAGTGAGCGCCGCTAGCCTTCGCACCTCCTCCCACTCCTCCTCCGTCATCGCCCTCTTCACCTTTCCGCCGCCTCTGCCCGCCTCCGTCTCCTCGGCCGCATCCTGCGAAGCTCCACCCGAGCCGCTCTTCTCGAGCAGGCCTCGGAGCTCCTTGATCTGCTCTTCCAGATCCTGGAGGCTCTCCAGCGTGCCCGTACGTTCGTTCTTGCGTGACCGGCTCGAGCGCCACGTCTCGCCCAGGATGAGAGCCGCGGCGACGGCAAAGAGGAAGCCTTCTGAGATGGCGTTCGCGCCGTTCGCTATGGCTCTGCCGACGACAGGGACGACGGTGGGAGAAGGGATATGGGCAGATGGGACGAGGAGAGAATGAAGGGAGACAATTCCGGCGTAAGCAAGCGAACCGGCACGGAGCCTTAAAGCTGCATCACGCAGGCGACAACGAGATACCCACTTAGTATCGTTCAATGGCCTGATCTTCTGCGCCGGCTCTCCCAGAAGCCCGGTGCGCAACTTCATTTCGCTTCGGTGCATGTACTTGAAATTGAAGCGAGAAAGAAGACGGGATAGGTAGGCCGATGAAAGGATAAGGGTCAGTTGTTCTCCCTCTCGGTGGCTCTGGAGATCAAGATCAAGTGCTGGCCGTCGACCGCCGAAAAGGCCGACAGGCGAACCCCGGGCGAAACTCACCTGCGCCAGGTTGATGCATATCCGTCGAAACGAATCGTGCTCGCCCGCTTGTTTCTTGAGTGACGTCGCAATAGGTTTCGCTAGCGTCCTGTAGACCTCGGCAGGGGTGGTCGTTCGAAGAGAGGAGAGGGGAAATTGGAAGAAACGAGCAAGGTTAGCTGTGAGTGGGAGCTTCGGTGGTCTTGTTTCGAGCGGCGTCCCCTTCCTGTCAACGACCAGTGTCTGCCGGAGACCTTTCAAACACAGTCCACCCGTCTGGTCCGTTCGCCCTTCAACCGATGACGGCAGGCGGCAGAACGAGGGAGAAAGGGAGTGGTGCGCCGTCTCGTCTCATCTTACCTTATGGCCAGCGAGACGATCTTGGCCGTCGCCATTCTCGTTTAGTTAAACGTGTCTCGTCCGACGGTCGTTCGTTCGCTCGCTCGAAGAAGGGGGCCTCTGCCTTTGTCACGATAACGAAGAAGGGATGGGAAGGAGGCCTGGCAAGCAGCGAAGATTTCAGTGATCGTCCCGACGCTCGCGAGATGAAAGCCTGCCGGGCGCCAACGATCGTCCCGTCCCGGCTGCGGCCGACGGAAGTCGGTTTGTTCTTGGTCTTTGCAGTGGTCAAGCTCAAATTAAGGAATTAGAGTGGCGGTGCGCCGCCGTCCTACTTCTCAAAGATTGTGCACTCTATCGATCCAACGGTCAGAGGAGCCTTCTTTCCTTCGTCCTCCAAGGCTTGTCAAAGACTCAGATCAACCCTCGTCCTTCGCTTCTTATCAGATTTGCATCGTCAGAGCTTTGATGTTGGAAACACGAGCCGCTCCGACCCTTCCCGAGAAGCTCAACCGCCACCCACAACTTGACCCCCTACCCCCGCATCTCGCCACCCCTTCTCACCCTTCAGCCCCTCATACCACTCCTTCTCCAACCCGGCTTTCCGTCGATCCGCAGCGTTGAAAGGCCCCTTGAGCGCGCCGCTAAAGTGGGTTCGCACTTCATCGCGGAACACTTTCACCGGATCCAAAGGGGGCACCGCGGACGAGCAGAGGTAGAGAAGCCAGCGGTGGCCTGTTGCAACGTGCTGAGGAGGGGGAAGAAGAGATCGCGCGAGTTTGTATTAGACCCTCGGAGAAACGCTGGTGAGCCAGCGTTTGACTTGCACGGAGTTCCGTCCTGCTCACCGTTACTTCGTCGTTGTGGACGATGTTTAGGATTCTGTCGAGAAGGAACAAAAAGTGGGCCGATCAGGCACATTATTCCGAACGTCCCAGGAAAAGAATGTCGTCGTACGCGAGCGGCGGAGACAGGGACGACCAATGCTGAATACCCATACATACCTAACACTCTCCGCGTCCCCAGCCGCCTCGAACTTCTTGATCGTCACTGGGTTGACCTGCATAGCAAAAGGAAATGAAATGAACGGGAATGACCAAGTCGGTCAGTTCGAACGAAGCGGCGGAGCCTCCACAGCCACCTCTCACGAAAAGAAAGGGAGAAAAGGACGCACATCGAGGCCCCGAGCCTCGTGAACCAGATGTATTATACACAGTCTAGACAGCAACGAGTGCGCCGTCGTTCTTGCAGACTCCCAGAGGCCATGATGAACGGGCAAGGCGCCAAAGTGGGAGCCCATCTCTTCTAGTCGCTTCGAGAGGAGGGAAAAGTGCTTCGCTTCGTCTTCCGCTACCTGGGTTTAGTCCGTTTCGTACGGTCAGAAGTGAGTGAAGAAGATCAGTCTGGGCGGCCGCTGTGCTCTTTTACCTCGGCACCCCTCCGTATCCCAACTCACCTTTGCAAAGTCGGCGAAGAATTGGACAGGCAGCGGCCGGCCCTGACCTTCTCCTCCCCACTCCTTGCCCCCGACGCGAACATGAGCGAACCGGGCTATGATGTCCCAGCTGTGAAAGGAAGGCCGTCGTTGTTCAGTGTAGGTGAAGGATTCCATTTTGTCTCCTCCTTCAAGCGCTCACCTGAGGTCGATGGCCCATTGTTCGATGTTCGCTAGTGAGTCTATGAACCAAACGGAGATGGTAGGACGTCACCGAGTTAGCCAAACCAGAGTACGCGGCCGATCCCAACGAACACAGCGAGGAATGAGATGAAGAAGAAGTTTTCCTTCGATCCGACTCGACTCACGAAGCAAAGCGATCCGGCTTTTCTCGCTTCCTCCCTTCCCCCTCCTCCCCATTTTTCCGGGTTCGACCTTCACTTCGCTCTCATCCCTCTCCGGCACGTCCGGAGGTCTTTCTTCCTCCTTCTCCAGAAGACCTCGAACGCGTGTGATCCGCCCCGACCGGAATGCTGATACAGCTTGACGTGTCAGGGCAACTTTGGCAGCCGGAGAGGGTGTGCGGAGGATGAGCGAGGCGAAAGATGTGAGCGTGCGCGGGAGGGCATCGTCAGGTATTGGGGTTGGCCTTGGTACGTCGTTGGATGAGGTTAGGACTGATGGCGCAGACGACGTTTCAAAGTTTTCGGCTGAGTGCGCTGCAGGCTTTGATTTCGGTAAGGTGGGAAAGGCTGCAATACAGGAAGAGAGAAATAAGAATGTACACGGGCTACCTAGGAGAAGCAGCGAGAGACGCCAGAGCCTCAAACAAGGCGCCAGCTCACCTTCGCTAACAGGCCGCACCTCCACCACTTCCCAATCAGAGCCCATTCCTCTTGTCCCGCCCACACCATCACCATCCTCCTGCGTCACATCGTTTCCCGAGGAACCACCCTCAAGCTCCCTGCCCCCCAGCGACGGCGTCTCCACCCACACCATCCCGTCGATCTGACGGACCTCGTACACACATGTTCGCATGCCCGTCGAAGACTCGCCGGTGGAGAGAGAAAAGTCGCTAAATAACGCGAGAATGTCGAAAGAAACGGGTGAGGATACAAGACAGGGTCGGCCATGACAGTGAGGAAAGTGTGAGAGCTCACTATTCATGCCAAGGACATCTGTGGGCACGTACGTTTACAGCGCCAGAGGGTAAGCGGCAGGAAGTCAGTCGTTCAGGAGTGCGAGTGACGGCCGGCCGCGAGAGGCTCAGAGAAAGGAGAAGCAAGGCTCACACCGCTACGATGTCGTCCATGCCCTCCTCGATTTCCACCTCCTCCAACGAGGCGTTTTCCATCGGCCCTCCAGCGTGCGGACATGTTGCTTCCATACAGTACCATCTCCCTCTATCGGCCTCGTCTGGGGTCTCGCGGGTGCCTTCTGCACCGTCAATCTCTCCGTCCTCGTGTCTCTCCTCTCCTGTTCGAACCTCCGGTGGGGGAGAGACGAAGCGGTAAAGGACGAGGGAATGATACGTCCGGCTGGCGTCCTTGGACCGTAAGGTAAGGACGTGGCGCGCGGAGCTGGAGAATGAAGTGCTCGCGATGGGCACGAATGCGGAGAGCGGTTTCTTCAAGCCGGCCTTGTACGAGGAGGACTGTCTTAGACCTGAGTGACGCATATTGGGGAGCGATGCGCCCAGCGAGGCGACGTCGATGGCCATCTTGGTCTTTGTTTGTCGCCAGACGATGGCGAGTCGAGGCGATCGTATGAAATGCTGCGGGCGTGATTGTGATGTGATAAACGACAGCGGCGACGACTCTTTCGTCTCATCTCCTCGCACACCTCTACGCCCTGTATGTTGTTATCTTCTACTTCCACGTCAACCTGACTCGCCCTATCCTCGCCCGTTCCTTCGCCCTAGCGTCCTCGCGAAGGCCCGCTCTCCTCGTTCCTCTTCAAACCGTCCATCCCCACTGGCTGTCCGTCCCGCTCACACAGGCCACCTTCGCCCTTTCCCCGCGCCCAACCATGACGTCGCCCAACCCCGTTGCCCCCCGCGTGCCTGCCGAACTGCCTCAGCTGACGAACCCTTCGGCTCGCAGTCTGCAGTCACCCAAGAAGGAGCTCAGGGACATCTACCCACCCATCGAACCTTATGAGACTGGCAGGCTTAAAGTCGATGACACGCATGAGCTCTATTGGGAGCAGAGCGGAAACAAGGCTGGCAAGCCAAGTACGTCTGATTAGGTTATATGAGGGGTATTTGATTCTCTTCCAGTGATAGATGTCCTGCTGAAAGGACTGGCGTGCTCACTCTCCCTACACGCTATTCGGCTCGTATTTCAGTCATCTTCCTTCACGGTGGACCTGGCGGCGGGACGTCTGCCAGCGACCGAGTAAGGTTTCCTAGCTGAAGGGTTTTGTTATTGGAGAAAGCTGCTCTTTTTTGAACTGACTCCTGATCTTCTGTTCATAATGACCGTCGCTGTGTGTGCCAGCGCTTCTTCGACCCCGAAGCTTATCGTATCATTCTCTTCGACCAGCGAGGCTCCGGAAAGTCGACTCCGTCCGCGAGCCTTGAGAACAACACGACTTGGGACCTCGTTGCGGATATTGAACGGCTGAGGGAACATCTCAAGGTGGGCTGCCTTGTCCACGTTGATCTACCATCTCAGCTCACTTTCTTTCCTGGATCGACGCTGTGGCTGCAGGTTGACAAATGGCACGTTTTTGGAGGAAGCTGGGGATCGACCCTGTCTCTCGCTTGTAAGTTTTCCTTCCCCTGCGTATATCTCCTGGGCGGTTTCGCACAACATGCGCGGCATATGGATCGCTCTTAAAAGGAGAGGTCTGCTGACCCAACCAATTGTTCTTTAGATGCTCAGAAGCATCCCGACCGTGTCATTGCCCTCATACTTCGAGGCATTTTCACGCTCCGTCGTAGCGAACTCCAATTTTTCTACCAAGACGGTGCGTGCCCGTACACATCAATCGTCCTTCGTCCAAGTGTCTTATCCGCACACCATCGCCTAATTATTTCACCGATTTTAACGAAATCACACAGGCGCCTCCCACCTTTTCCCCGATCAGTGGGAAGCGTTTCAGTCGTTCATACCTCCAGCGGAGCGGAAAGATCTCATCGCGGCGTACTACGCTCGGCTTACGAACGATCAGGACGAGAAGACCAAGCTCGAAGCTGCGGGCAGGTGGAGCCGTTGGGAGTGAGTACGTCTCGATATCCGTCCGACGATGAGTGACGAAGATCAGCTCATGTATCGCATTGTCGGTGCGAACTTGCCCCTTCGCTGGCAGGACTTCCACGTCGAAACTTTACATCGATCCGGAAATGCTGGATAAGGCCGATGATGACAAGGCGAGCACCTGCGAATCCGCATCCCAGCCATTTGTTTCATCCACGTAATGTCGCCTGACCATTCATCCCTCTCCTCTCTCTTTTCATCACCCACTCGGAATCTTCAGTGGGCGGCCGCTTTCGCCCGCATCGAGAGCCACTTTTTTGTAAACGCCGGCTGGATGCGAGACGGCCAGCTTCTGGAGAAGGGCGAGATCGACAAGATCAGGCGCATTCCTGGTTCGTTCCTTTTCTTCCTTTGCTGGGTGTAGCCGGGTCTGTCCTTCGCCTCCTTTGGCTTTATTAAGCTTCTCACAGCGTCTCTCCGCCTTCCCTTGAACCATCCTCACGAACAAACCCGCAGCCGTTATCGTCCAAGGCAGGTACGACGTCGTCTGCCCAGCCACGACCGCCTGGGCGCTCCACAAGGTCTGGCCTGAAGCAGAGTTCCACCTCGTCCCCGACGCGGGGCACTCTGCCAAGGAGCCCGGTATCGCGGCCAAGCTTGTCGAGGGTGCGTCGAAGACGGTCACGCTTCTTTTGTGGGACATCTCGTGCCCATTCCATCCCTCCACTTGCTGACGTTAGGTGTGCTTTCCTTCTCCCCTCGTATCCGGACGACTTGCAGCGTGCGATAAGTTCAAGTCCCTTTGACTCTTCCCTTCCCTTTCTCTTTCGGACTGGAGCAACCTTGTCATCGCGACTGATCGAATCGATCTCCATGGCCGTACGTGCGTACGTGCATGTGAACAAATATCACTTTCCTGCTTTGAAGTTGCGGAGTAGAGCAAGCGCAGATCCCGCATCGGATTCCTGGAGAGTATACGGGCAAGTACACTCGAAGAGCCATTGAGAGGAGGCACAGGTCCGCCATCAGTTCGACGGCCAGAACTGGTATCGAGGCGAACTCCCGGCGCGTCGCGTTCACTCGTTGATCACGAGCCTGACGTCGCAAGCACAGGAGCGCGCATCAGAGGATCGAACGTTAGTCAGCCTTTGTCCGCTCTCATTCTGCCGCCCATCCTGTTCCTCGTCCACGTTCTGCTCCCCCGTACGACGGAGACGGGCAGACAGACAGCGGCAGCGTTGGGCGGAGCGATGGACTCACTCGAACGAGCTGAAGTAAACCTTCTGGTCAGTGGGTGTTTGATAGGTGGAATCGGAGCCTCCGAAAAAGGTGGAAAAGAAGATACCGGCGCTGCGCGGGGAGGGGTAGGGTTTGTTCGTGCGCAGAGAGCGACGTATTGTGAGCGTCAGTTGCGTTATGAACGACAGAGGGAAAGAGGATGTACGGGGACAGGGTGCGATAAGACATGACACTCACAAGCCTGCGCCAGAGGTATAATAGACTTGATCGAACGTGGCTACCATCTCGTTCTCGAACCACACTGTGGGGGCACGACAATGTTTGAAACCATCAGCCCTCTTCCTTCGCCGTCTCCTCTTATCGAGCTAAACAGAGATTGCCCGCATCGGGCGGCTCACGGTTGAATGCCCCATCAGCTTTATCGGGCGAGGAATTGAGCTTGATGTCCTGCCTGACGCTGCTCCACGAACCGTTATTGAACGTCCACGAGCCGCGGGCGATGCTGTCGCCATAGGACGGGTCGCAGACCGTCTTGGGCTGGGAGGGGAGGAAAGCCAGACGGGAGGCCCGACAAGGGTGGAGAGAAAACGGACGGCGCTTGGGTGAGCGATATCCGAAAAGTTTTGGAAAAGTGGGAACGATCAATCTAATTCGTCCGCTCACCGGCACATCGCAAAGGGCCGGAACTTGCTTGCTTTGGTCTGCGAGCAGACATCGACCGTTCGAGAAGGGAAGACGATAAGACGAGGAACGACAGGATTCGATCAGTGAAGTGAGTGACCCCGAGTCGTTCGAGTCTATCACCAGCACGTAAGCTCTAAACTGGTCCTCGTTCAAAATATCAGGCTTACCAGCATACAAATAGAGCTCGCCGGCACCGTCTTGTCTCCACATCAGGCGCGTGCTGAAGCAGTCTGTGGCAGCGTTTCCGCCTGAGCAGCCCTGTTCCGGGTGAAAAAGCGAATTGAACGCACGTCAATCGAGGGAACTTTGCTGCGCAGACCCAAGGAGGGATCATGCCATAACTGACCTTAGCTCCACCGCTGTATGGAGAGAAGATGACCGGGGACATACAGTGTCATGTCAACAGTCTTACTTCTTAATGCTCACACGGCCTTCAAGGAAGTCCATGGAAGAGGCCAATCTCCTAAGAGTGGAAACGTTCGCTCACTAAAGTCCAGGCAGCTTTCCACCTTTGACCCTGTGTGATAGGAGATGGCATCCGATGGAATGGTAAGCACGGCATACGTTAAGGCTTGCGACGCCAGAGTCCTAGAGGGAATTGCCGACTCGCCAATTGAAGCCCTGATAGTAGCCATCGAGCCAAGGAGAGGAAAAAAAAAGTGAGTGATGGGTCGTCTACGTCAATCATACACCATGACACCCCCCAGCTGCGAATTCAACCCTATCACACACATTAGGGAAGAAGACGTCATAGGAGAAGGTGACGTTCTTGGCCGTGCTGAGGTCGATGGGACTGGCGTAGAACTGGGAGCCTCCTATGGGAGAGTGTTGGGGATTACGGGAGCCTGTTAGAAAGAGAAAGATGGACTGTGTGAGCGAGCAGGAGAGTACGTTCATCCGCGGGGACGGGATCTTGCTTACTCACCGGCGGGGTAGTCAATCTAGACAGCGGCCACAGCCAACCAAAGGAAAGAAAGGAACGGGAGGAGTTAAGCAAAGATACAGCGACCAAGGCAGATGCGCATCCTTGCTAACCTGGATAACCGAGCCATTCGTTTTATTCGAAGACGGACCGTAAGCGCTGTCGGGCACTCCGGACGTCAAGATCTGCACATTGTTCTTGCCAGAGGACCAAGACAGTGTGCTTCCCCAGGGCGACCAGTCTGTGAAATTGGCGGGGAGAGACCAACTGTTCGCGGCGGGCTTGGAGGACATGAGGTCGCGATAGCGGGGAAGGGAGCCATGCAGGCGGGCCTCTGCAGCGGGTGCTGGAGAGAAGAGAGGAAGAAGGGAAAAAGCCACGAAGGAAGGGACGGTCAGCTTGAGATGCATGGTGGGGCTAGGGAGCTGTGGATGGTGAAGAGAAGAGGCGGGTTACTGAGCGGGCGGGAGCGAGGCGAGAGGAGAAGACGAGAACGCCAGTCGGTCCCTTCTGTCTGATATGTACTCTACAAGGTCAGAAAGCGGTTGCTCACCTACCCACCTACACGGCGAGACGGAGCGATCGCTCCGCCCTCGTGATTACCGGCGGCTCGCAAGCGCACGATCGGTCGCACATTCACCTTGTCGTTCACACTATCGTCACCGGCCCTGCAGCAAATGGATACGTGAGGTGAAAGCAAGGCGGATATTCTTGACCCAGTCGGAGGAGGACAGTTTGGGAAACGCCGGTCGCGCCTCCATCACGCGATTACTAAGTCGGCTAATGCACGCCGTCGATCAGCCGTCGGCCCGCAAATGACATTGCCAATGTGGGCTAGCCCGGTCATCCCCGCTTTTCCATTTCCTCTTCCGTAGAGATTGCCCTAGACGTGGCGCCATCGCTCCACCGTTTTACCTCTCTTCCTTTTTACTCTCCCACCGTATAACCCTGCTCCACTTCTTCCTGTTTCTCTGACTCACTCACATGTTGAGTCATACTCGTGTGTCCTGTACTATAAAAGGGGTCACTCATCGGGTTCCGAATGTGGGACAAGATCGTCCTCACGTACGCGGCTGAGACAGCACGTGAGCGCTCACAATGTTGGAACTAGCGGTGGATGGACGGAAGTCGATGCTATTGGTTCATAAGAGAAGAGAACATGCAAAAAGGAAAGCCGCAGAGGTAGAGGAAAGACGGCAGTACTAGGGTTATACCAAGTATATCTCTGCGGCCCTCGCGGCTAGGGAGGCGATCTGGCTCAAGCGGCTTGACGCTGGCGCAGATAGGAAAGGGGAAAAGGAAGCGAATCGTTTTCGCCGGATGGCGTAGCCGACGAAGAAAAGGCCCTGTTACCAGTTGATACAGGAAAGATCGGGAAACGTGCTGGAAGCGATATGATGGTAGTAATTGTCTGTCTTTTCATCCAGCGTCAAGCCGCTTGAGCCAGATCGCCTCCCTAGCCGCGAGGGCGGAAAGATATACTCCGCCTCCACAGTGGAAGAAGCGACTGCGCTTTGGCGTCTGCTACTCCAGCTCACCGAGCCGCCGTTGCCCAGACTGAACGTGAATATGAGCTGCCGTCTTCAACGTGTTGCTAGCGATGTGACCAAGGCGCCTATGCCACGCCTGAGATCGCTAAGGCCTGCCGTCACCGGGGATCGTTCGTTCGCGTCCCCGACGTTGGGGAGTTGCGTCTCCGCGTCGTCGTCGGAGCTAAAGTCGCTTGCATCCGAGTCGCCGTCACCCTCCGCCACCACCGGCTCTGCCGTTTCCTGGGCGTTGAGTGCCTGTGCGGGTGGCCTTTTGTTGAGAGGCGCGAGGTTAAGAACGTAGAGCCCATTCCGAACGCGTCCTTTGGTGACCTCTTCCCTTTTTTGCTCTTGATCCTGGCCTCCTCATCACGCGCCTCAACGATGAAGCCGCGCTTGGTCAGCTGAGGGACCGAGAGAAGGTTCGCGACCAGTCCTGGTGCATAGAGGACGTCCCTGATCGATTCAGAGCTGCCGTCAGGGAAGACGAGGCGAACGACGCCAGAGCCTGGGGCGTTCAGAGTCGCGTTGTTGCCCATGGTGACGCGGTGAGGAGTGCTGAAGGCATTATACTCCCCAAACTACTTCTTGTCGTTGGTCATGTGCTTACTAGCACCGCTGTCGAGCACCCAGTCATTCTTCTGAGCGTCGGCGTTGAAGTGAGCTTGCGCGGCAACGGCGGAGAAGGTCCAAGCGAAGGCGGCCCAGTCGTTCTTTTCGCCTTCCTTTTTCTTCTTCTCTTCCTCCATCCTCAGCGTTCGGCATTCGACCTTCTTGTGCCCAACCTTCCCGCAGTGATGGCACTTGCCCTTGAACTTGTATTTCTTGAGTCGCGGCCATAGCAGTCTCAGCAGACGACGTCGGAGCATTTTAGGCAACTGTCTGCATCATCTCCTTCTCGATCTGCTTGACCTCGTGCATCAACTCGTCGGATGGTAGAGTCTCCGTGTGAAAGCGCCAGACTGCTTTGTGAACTTCAAAGGAGGAGGGCAGTCGCTCGAGGAGCATATAGGTGAAGTCCTCGTCAGCCAACGTCTCTCCTGCCTCGCGGAAGTTGTCTCGCAGGTCCATCATGCGCGCGAAGAAGGCGTTCATAGACTCTTTTGGCTCCGGGTGCGTCTTTTTGAGCTCCGAACGCAAATTGAACCTAGTCGCCTTAGACTCGCCCGCGTGAATGTGCTCCAGGTCTGCCCACAGTTGCTTAGCCGACCTTCTCTCATTGATCTGGCTCAACTGGGTCCTTTCGAGCGTATCGATGATCGCCAGCCTGGCAATAGCGAGAACCCGCCGAAGGGTTTCGTGCGCCTGGTCCAGTTCGATCCAGTTGGAGTGATAGCTTACTGCCTCCTCCATATCGATGTCGGGCCCATTGGGGTCGATGAAGAACCAGAGCCCCGTCGACTCTAGGATGTTCGTCATCCTCCTTCTCCATCCGATGTAGTTCGGAGAGCTCAACTTCTGAGCTCCCTGCCAAGAGACAGCAGCGTTGTCCTTGACGCCCTTGACCATGTTCGCAATCTTGGCCTGCCTTCGGGACGGCTCACTGACCCTAGCTTGGGTGCGTCTGGCTCAGGATCGCCTCTTTCCGACTGAGGCGTCCCGGCCCTTCTGCCACCTCTACGAAGTCGATGCTGGGCTCATAACCTGTTGGAACTAGCGGTGGATGGACGGAAGTCGATGCTATTGGCTCATAAGAGAAGAGTGCATACAAAAAGGAAGACCGCAGAGGTAGAGGAAGACGGCAGTACTAGGCCGCAGTAACACAGTTGCCTACATAATCAGCCGCGTAACCACGGTGCTCGTCGCCGATCTCCAACTCACCAATTGGAGCACGTGATCCGTCGACGGCTAGAATGACGCGGCTCCCGGCCAAAGGTTAGGGTTACGTCCACGCGTACCCCGCCGAGCCCGCTGATCGGGGTACACGTCACCACATTTCTATTTCTAGGCGGAGACCCTCGGTGTATGACCACGTAGACAGCCTTGCACCACCATCCCTTCCATCTCAGCGAACCTCCTAGCAGCCACAACCACAATGTTCAACCTCGCTCGCAGCGTCCCTCGTGCCACCATCTCCCTCGCCCCGCGGGCATCGGCGGTCGCAGGCACCACCATCTTCTCGCGCGGCTACGCCCTCGGCGACGATCGGAGGGAGGGCAGCACCGCTACGTCTAAGGGTTGGAGCGAGAAGGAGAGGGTGAGTTCGTGGCGCGGGCCGGGGAGCGATGCTCCATCCCCCAGCATGTGGACGGAGTGTACTTCTCGGGTATGATCGGAGACGGCCGATCGAATTCAGCCAACGCGACTTACCACCGCTCGTGTGTGTATCACGCCCATCCTCCCCGTTCTCTTCAAATCCCCCTCCCCGCACGTCTTTCCCCCATCCTCGTTCTCCCTTCACAGGCCGACGAGACTCGTTACGCTCGCCAGCAGGAGGAGGAGAAGATCAAGAAGAGTGGGTCACTTTGGCCTGGCTTCGTTCTCATCACTCTTTCCACGCTCATCTGTTTCTCCTTGCCCTCCTCCCTTCCCGCCCGCCCGCAGTCAAGGAGAGCATCAAGAAGCAGCGCGAAAGCCTCGACAACCTCGAGAAGGACCTCAACGAGCTCGGCGGGGGCTCTTCGTCCCAGAAGAAGTGATCCCCCTTCCCCTGTCGCAAAGACGTCTAGAGCGTGATCGGTGGCCACGAGGCTCGCTCTTACCTCTCCTCGCCGGCATCCCGCAATCTCTACCTTTCCCTCCCTTCATCTGCATCTCACTGTTATGTAGCGTTGGCTGTAAGTCCAAACATTAATGTTCAAGTCATGTCAGGAAATCTGTGTTCGATCCTTTTGATCAGCGTTCGGTGTGGTATCGTGGCCTTTTACGTCCTGGACAGCGATCACTATCCGCGCTCGGCAGTATCCTGCGAGTCATGAAAGGATCGGCTGCTCTCACTCTGTTCATGCTCCTTTGCGCCGCCTTCGTGCTCTGCTCTGTCGCTCACGACTTCTACTCTAGCCATTGACCAGTCACAACCAGTCACAAGCTGTAATGGATCTGCGCCAGCCTTCGCCTCATCACTTCACATACCGGTACAGATCCGCTTCCACTTGAGAAATGAGAACTTGAGGGCGATCTCTTTGCTCCGGTTTCCAAGGCGTTTGGGTCTCTTATTGGTACCCTGTCTCTATCCCACTCTTTAGTAAACTTCTGGTAGAATCGTGGGCGAAAAGGAGGCAGCGCCTGTCGGAGCAAGGTTCCCGATCAGATCGAGAGCATCGATGGGAACGAGTAAACGGGAAGGGTACATGTGCAGGCTGCTGTGGGGGAGCCTCCTAGTCCACGTGCGTGAAACTCTACTCACCAATTCCCATACCAACATGCAACGACCGCCCTCTAGGCCGCTCGTTGCCCTGCCTTCCCTAGTGACACGAAAAACGCAAGGTTGATGTGTTGCGACACCGAGAAAAAGCACAAGTACATTCAAAAAACATTCTGTTGTACAAAAGGGAACAGACGTCCATCTAAGCCATCATCGTCTGTCTCCAACCGAATCATTGCGTGCAAGCGGAGCGATCGTCATGTAAACCGTCTGACCACGAGAACGGCCAAAAGGCCAGCGACAAGGATCATCGCTCGGTCTACCCAAGTGGCGAGCGGCGTAGACAGCATGGTTACAGAGTTTCCGCGCGGTCTATGGTCTGTAGGAGTGTCCGGGCCTGACGAGGAGTTCCGAGCCGGACGATGAGAATGTCCAGGACTGGGACCCTGCGCCGGTGGCAATGAGGGCGGCGAGGTGGCCGCTTCATCTGTCTCAGCCCGAGACGCAGGTTGAGCAGCGTCATGAGAAGTCTCGGAGCGCAGCCCGCCAGACATGTCCACAGTAAGCCCGTCTGGAAGGGTCGGCTTGACGGCAGGTGCAGAGGAGTGCGATGGATTGGGCAGCAGCTCGAGGTTGGTGCATTCGCAAACGGGACAGCGCCAGTGATGAGACCTGCAGGGGAAGCCGGTCGACATATGAAGAAAAGACTTCCTTTCAGCGTGCGCCTGACAGGAACGGAGTAACATGAGAACTGGTAAAACGACACAGAGCTGATGACTCACGCCTTTGCCAGCCTCCTTCTCTCCTCTTCCGGATAGTCCAAACTGCCCACGCCAACGCCCTTCTCGCCTTTCGCGCTCATGAACGCCTGCACGCCGAGCAATGCAGTCCTAACTCCCCATGCAGGTTGCCACATCTCTTCGTGGAAGCCGGTGAACGTGAGACAGATCTGTCAAGGGGAAACATAGCTCTGTGAGCCCCAGAACGTAAAAGAAAGCATGCGTGCCAATACGTCATGCTAGAAACTATCCGCACTCGCCTTCTTATTCAACTCCCACCTTCCGTTGGGAGTAAGCATCATCACGTTCGGCGGTCGGAAAGGGTATTCAGCGGGGAGACTTATACGGCCATGGTAGAGACCGTTTTCAAACTCTGTCTTCTCGGGACCACCTATAATGCAGAAAGAAAGAAGGACAACGGTGAAAAGGGCGAGAAGATGCTTGGCAAGGACGATTTCACGAACCCTCCTCTGTAGACTCACGGAAAGTGAAGTGCCACTCGAAGATGTTATCCTCCAATGGAGCCGCGTGGTATTCCGTGCTCTTGTCCTCCTCCATCTCCCTAGCTTCAGACAGAATGCGCTTGACGGCTACGTCGGGGAAACGACACATACGAACATGGACCGAACTCGTTAGTCTATTCGCGCCCCTTGAGCCGTGCCGCCACTCCAAAGCGCCAGTATGGTTCGTGCAGCCGCTCACTCACAAGCGCTCTTCCGGTTGTAGGAGGTTTTGGTGGCCATATTACTGGCGAGTTACCGGGTCCGCTCGTCGCCTCAGGCTCTGGAGCCGTTCAACAAGGTGGTGGTGAGAGAAGAACGTCACCAGTTGCGGTGGGACGATTCGAGCGTGCCAGCCTGGCCAGCCACGTGCGGCTACCCCACCCCTCGGTTGTTCGGCCGGCTTCTCGGATTGTGAGCGCCGCAGCAAGTTGGATTGCCTGGAAGTTCGCTACTCCCCTTTTTCTGACCAGCCCAGAACTGAACCCTTCACGACCATGACCGACAATCCCGATGTTGCCCACAACGACGGCTTCACGACGGTGACCAAGTTTAAGTACAAGTCATCCTCGTCTAAAAAGCGCAAAGGCAAGCGTGGAGGCGCGTCGGGAACTCAGGGATGGGGTGAGAGGCCGGAAGGCGATGTCCAGACGGAGCCGGAAAGGACAGTGGACATCATTCGGGATAGGGAAAAGGTGATGCAGGAGACGGAGTGGTTTAAAGAATGGAAAGGTACTCCTTTATCTCTCAAGCACACCATGCTATAACGACTTCATTTACCCTTCTATCACGTCAACGCTTATCATCCCTGTGCTCAACATTCGTTCCAGACCTCTGCGAGCAAGTCCTCAAACACGCTGATTCTTCCTCATCACCTGAGATGAAGACGGAAGATGGCGGGAGACCACTCCCGCAATATTCGATATCCCAAGTTGTCTCGTTTGGTCTTGGAAGTGTCAAGGACGCTCGGATACCTCAATTCCAACTGGTTTTGCTTCTTGATCTCATGCGCAGATTAGGTGTGGGTATCGTTCGGAGTTCTGTTCGTTGATACAGAGTCTGCAAACAGTCTGTTTTGGCATACGCGTAGAGTTTGACTACAACCGGTGGTTGTTTTCAGTCGTCGGTCAAAGTCTCCTGCTACGATCCCGTCTTCACGGCGCGGGATGCCGAGCTGCTCCAGCGGTTTGGCATTGAGGTGATGGACCGGAACGACGTGAGTGGTCCTTCTCCGGTTATAATAGTTTCTTTCGATTGCATTCGAATTTAGAGCTAGACGGCCGCATTATTGCCTTTACGCTTTGATGCGTTCCTCACAGCAAGCACGGTTCACCATCCACGCCATGGACGAGCAGCCGCCGCCTTCTCCGACGCTCTCTTCATCCTCCTTTTACACGCCCCCAGCCTCCCCGTCATCATCAGACATTGAAGAACCGCTCTCTCATCTGTCACTTTCCGATCGACCCGCTGCCTCCACCTCCACTTCTTCCCCTTTCCAGGACACGTCATCCAAGGCACCTCCAGCATTAGACGAGGAACTCCCAGTCACTCTCTTCTACATGCCCCACTGCGGTCGAGGCATGTATGAAAACCTCCTTAGGTCGAACTGGGACCGGCATAGACTTGGCAAAATGATCTTGCTCTGCAACGACCTGGCCTCATACGGAGAACGGGTCAGCGATCGAAAGCTTGAGAAGGAGTCTCCTTGTATTTTTCGTCTGAGTGAGTGCGGTCCGTCGGCCTGTCGTAGCTCGTCTCCAGCCATCGTTTAAACCATATCGCCGAGCTCATGTCAGTCCTCGATCCGTATCCCTCATTCAGTACCCCACCTTAGGAGTTTACCCTTACCGGCTGCTTTTCTGGCCAACGACATCTTCAACGACCTCGCCCTCCAGTGGGTACCCGCGGAGGCATTGGACCGGTTGTGCAAGGACGGTGATGAGGCTGCCGAATTTTGGCAGCTGCCAGCCGAAAGCAACGCTGGCCTTGATCCCGAGATGCGTTGAATGAAGTCCTTCATTGCAACGAACCCAAGCTCCGTCGGCGAGGAGGTGATTCGATAGATTGGCGAGAATGGTTAGTCTACAGTTAGCGTCGAGAAAGGGTCGGTTTTCCGGAAAGAGTCGGAAATAGGCATATACACAATTCCAGACAACAAAGAATACGACGACGAGGCTCAAAGGGCGGTACCGCGCTCGAAGTTTTCGCGGATCTCGGCGGTATACTTGTCGTAGAACTGCACGGAGAAAAAGGAGGAAACAAGTGAGTGTCAGATCGGAATGTCCAGAAATGGATAGGCAACAATTAGGAAGCCGTGCAAGCGAGAAGAATAAGCCGCGCTTACCCTTGCGATCTTCTTGTTGAAGTGCTTGTTGCGGTCATTGATATACGTGACATCTCCGTCCTCGTCGTCGCGCTTACGGGAGCGCTTTGCTCGGCGGTGAGCGCTGAGGTGCAGGGCGTGGGGAGGTTGGGGGAAGACATAGTGAGGAATTAGCATGGCTCATTCGTCTCCGCTGCAACACAGAGCGAGAAAACACGCACTCCAAGTTAAGGTGCTTAATGACCCGATCGATGCCTTCTTCGCTAGGTTTATGGTCCCCGTAGACCAATGTGTTCGCGTCCCGGTACAAGTCCTCTCTTCGCACTACCGCTGCATCCCCGCGAGCAGAGCCCGAAGCAATAAGAGCGCCGCTGCTACCGGCACTCTCGGCTGAGGAAGAGGAGAGACCGGCGATGGCGGAGCGTTGCATTTTGTAGGCGACAATATCCGGTTTCATATCTGAAACGAGGCGCTGGTACTTGCGCTCTGCCGCTTCGCTAAAGTCTGTTCATGTCAACAAGGTATAGCCGTCAGAGGTCAGATGCACAATTTCCCTGTGATATATGGAGTGAAGCCAAGGATGGGCAAAAGCAGCCAAACTTACCTCCGAGACCTTTGTCCTTCCTCGCTTCCTTCTCCTCCAATTTCTTCTCCCACCGCTCGTTATCCTCAATCGAGTACTCCCAGTTCTTCTTGCGCTCCCAGTCCTCTCCAGCTTCCCTAGCATCCCGCTCCTCCAGCAGTTCCTCCGCCTGTCGGAGCTTGCGTTCCAAGCGCGCGTTCTCCCTCGCCGACGTCTTGTTCCGGTTGTGCTCTTCTACCAAGTCTTTTCGGTTAGCAATAGAGGACTGGTTCTATAAACGAACAAAAAGAGATTGATATATACCCTTATCAGTATGGAAAGACACGTTCTGTCCCATGATCAACGTAGTCAAGATAATGACACTCACCATCCGCAGCCTGAGCTGGCGAAGCCGTTCCGCGCGTTCATCCATGGTCATCTTCACTGCCGGAGACTGGTCTCCTCCATTCTCCTCAGCTACAACCTCCTTCGCCTTCCCTTTGGAATTTCCGGCAGACGAAGTCTGGTCGCCTGATGCCTCGTCCACGTTCGCGGGGATTACATCCTTCTCGTCGCCGGAGGCTTCGCTGGACCGCTCTACAGGCTGCTGCACGTCCGAAGCCTCTAAAACATCCTCCTCCTTGGCCTCTACCTTCTCTTCTTCCTTCTTCGAGCCGCGCTTGGCGGCTGCCTTGGTCTTGCGAGGAGGCATGTTTGCGGCGGTGGCGGTGGTCGATAGGATAGGATGTGTTGCTTTTCGCCCGTCGACAGTGAGGCGATCACAGCCCTGCTGCGGCAAGTTGGCTCAACAGGTCAGCCATTCCTTTCGTTTTGCCTTCCCTCATCGCCGATGTCGACGAGAACGAGGACGAGGACGATGGCGCCCGATGGTACGCCTTCGGGGACCAGCAAGAAGAAGTCTAAGCCCGCCAAGTCCAAGACTCCTAAGGAGCCCAAGGAGCCCAAGGCGCCCAAGCTCCGCACCAAAGTCATCGTCCGGCGCCTGCCGCCGCATGTACCCGAAGACGTCTTCTGGAACAGCGTCTCACCCTGGGTGAACGAGGAGACTGCTGACTGGAAAAAGTTCATCCCGGGCAAGTTTCGAACGAGGTGAGAAAACGAGACAGGCGGCGCCTTGTTTATTTCTTTCTCTGTTCCCCTTGTTGATTTCACTCTTGCTTTCTGTCCAGCGTCAACAAGGAGAACGTCAGTTCCCGAGCATACGTGCATTTCAAGAAGCCCGAGAGCGTAGTCGAATTCCATCAAGGGTACGATGGCCACTTGCTTAGAGATAGCAAGGGTGAGAGAGCTATTGCGAGGAATGGGTGGGGGAATGCATGTGTGCGACTGTTCGCTAACTGTCTGGCTGAACTCTGACCTTTGCCCCTCCAAGGCCATGAAAGCGTCGCAGTCGTGGAGTTTGCGCCGTTCCAGAAGGTGCCTCAGGAGCGCAAGAAGTCCGATGCGCGGAAAGGTACCATAGACGATGGTGAGGGCTACGTACATATGTGTAGACCATGTTCCGTACTCGCTGTTCTCATGCTCCTGTGGTTTGTGTTTGCAGATCCGGATTTCATCGACTTTATCGAGAACCTGAACAAGCCTAAAGAGCCGGTTGGAGACGACAAGGATGTTTTGGAGGCACAGAGCTTATTAGGTGCGTTCCGAATTCTTCTTTTACATTGTATATGTGAGTCGCTTGCTCATGCAATGCCAGATGCGTGGCATCTTGCATCCACTCAGGTGGCCTTAACACGAACCCTTCTGTCGAGCCAAAAAAGGTGTCGACACCTCTGCTGGATCACCTTCGCGCAGCCAAATCTGCCGCTGCGGAGAGCTCTGCCCTGGCCGCCGCAAGGCAATACCAAAATCCCTACTCTTACCGCTACCCTGCGCAGCCGGGTGTGCCAACCTCCGGACGTGGAGGTCGAGGTGGTAGTCGATCCGGCAGGGGAGGAGGTGGCGGTGGCAAGGCCACGACGTCATCTACCAAGAATAAAGTTAAGGAGGTGGCGAAGGCGGCTGCTTCTGGCCCCGCCTCCTCGGGCGAGGCGAGCTCGGAAAAGAAGAAGAAGAAGGGTCACTCGACGGCCACAACGGATCGAGTCGCACAGAACAGGCACTTCACTGCCGCCCTAGGGGCCGCGCTGGGAGCGCCTGGCAAGAAAGGTGGGAAGGAAGGAAGGGAGAAGGAGAAGGCTAAGGGGAAGGAGACGGACGGGCGCAACGCTACGGTCCAGACTTCCGGCAAGGTACCGGAAGAGACTGAGAAGGATGGAGAAGTGAAGAAGAACAGGCGGAATAAGGGTGGCAAAGAGGCGCGCGACCCTTCAAGCCAAGAATCCCCCTTGAAGACTGACAAGAAGGATCGCGGACAGCCTTCGCGCCGCCAGCAGTCGCAACAACCGGCGCCAGCACGAGTGCCACCAACTCAGAAGGTGGTCATTCTCCAGCGGGACAACGCAACCCCTACGGCCGACGCTTCTTCTTTGCCTTCGACCAAACCCGCGGATGCCAAAACCCCTGACGTTCAGACTGGCGAGCAGGGACCCGCGAGAGGTGGAGCCGCTAGAGGTGGTGGACGTGGACGAGGTCGCGCCGGAGGCGGTGGACACAAAGGTCGCGGCGGTCTTCCGAAAGGCGCTGCCGAAGGCGCCGGTTGATCAAGCGCGTGCTTAGCCGGCTTTCCGAAATACGCTCCACCGCTGCCAGCGTTCGATTGCAACCGTCGACGTCGCCCGGCGCTGCAAATGCCTGCATCATCTTTCCAGCCATATTCGCCTTTTGACTCGCTCCTTCCGGAAGTTGGCAGCGCAACTCTACAATCCTTCGCCCTAGCCCTAGGGAATGCTCTAATGCCCGCTTTTTGGCAGACCGCATTGGGACGTCGTGCACTCGGGGCCATTACACTGGGCGATTGTAACGCCTCGATCGGCGCATGTTTATCCCATTGCTCCCTATTAGAGCACGGACGTGCGACGCGTCGACCGTTTCCGGTACGCGTTTTTCGCTTTCGCACAAGTGCAGGGCGCTTGCAATTATGCCGCCGAGTACGTGCAATGAATTTTCCCGCGCCGCAATTGGCGCGTGTGCTCTTCCGACTCCATATGTGCACATTTTAGATGTCTCAAGTTTTTCTTTCCCATTGCGAGCTCGCGCCGGATGTCCCCAGAAATCGACTTGAGAGCATTCCCAACATACGTGCCCATTTTATATGTCTCAAGTTCTTTCTCTCCCATTACGAGCACGCGCCGGATGACCCCAGAAATCGAGGGCATTCCCAACATATAATAGGAGAATCCACGGTCTGCTGCCCGCATAGCTCTTGAGCCGCTAACACAGCCTCCTTTTCGGCCACCTGACTGTACTCGTTCTCTTCACAGCATCAAATCATGAAGATCGCCATCTTCTTGCCCTTCCTGGCCACTATCGGCGCCTCGGCCACGTCCACCTCGATCGACTGGCCTGAGCGGCGCGACGACCGGCGCATGTACAAGCTTGAGGCTCGACAACTCGTCACGGCACAGAACAACCAAGTCCTATCGGGCCGTGCCCCTCTCGGCTCAATGGACATTCTGGGCGCGGCCCTCAAGCAAGCCGCGGCGGCAGAGAAAGAAGCGAAGAAGAACGGAAAGAAGAACGAGGGTCCCAAAGATGAGAAGGGACAGGCTGGCACTCAAGGTGGCGAGGCGAAGGACGTGGGTGATGGCGTTTCGGGAACTAAAGGCCTTAGCGCTCATACCGGCAACGGAGGCTCTGGCACAGGTGGCCAGGATGGTAATAGCGGGCCGGAGAACACCAACGGAAAGCCCAAGAAGAGTGACGTCAGTGCGTCGAACAAAGGTGGAGCAGTGCATAAGGCACACGGATACAAGGAGGGACCCAAGGGACATAAGTTTGGCAAGGGTGGCCATCATCGCCACCACGGTATCTCCCGCCGCAAGTTCCGCCGTTCTTTCTTTGGCCGCCCTTTCTTGGGTCACGCCCACCGCCATGGCCATCACTACAAGGGGGGAAGAGACGGTGACAGGGATGATCTTGGGAGTGATATTGATGACGCAGAGAGCCAGCTTCAAGAGACACAGGACACTCTTGGCCAGTTCGGAAGCAAGAAGAACATGAAGAAGCTCTCGGCACTGATGACCAAGGCGGACGAGTTGAAAGAACAAGCTGCCAAGAAGTCAAGGGAAGATGACAAGAAAGACGACGACGACGGCGCTGCTCATCTTCATCGTCCTCGCCATCTGTCGACTTCTCAAATGACAACGCGTTCGGAAGACATTCTCGGAGTTGCTCTGGACCAAGCCGAGGAGGCGCTGGAAAAGGCTGGCAAGTCGGTGGGCAACGGCAAAAAGGGCGAGCCCGGAGCTGCTGGCAAAGGCGGCAAGGACGGCGTGAACAGCGGCGAACGGGGCGGAAAGGGTGGGGAAGGCTGGGATGACTGGGATGACCACCACCGTCATTGGCATGGCCACCACCATGACTCTGGTTGGTTCTGAACCAGGGACTGCGCGTAGAACGGTCAAGATGGCAATATAGCTCATGGAGAAGAAAGAGGAGGAAGGGAGAGAGGATGGAATGGGAAAATAGTCAAGGAATGATATTGCTAGTCTAGACGCAGTCCGAATGGAAATCATTTGCACAACGAGAAATACACCAAGGGTCATGGAAAAGCGTCCTACCGGCTTTAGCGCGTACCACTCGACCCTACAGACCACTGTCGTACTGCTACTGACGCCGAATGAGAAATGCTACGCTTTCCTCGGGCCGCTACCGACGATGCCCTTCCCGGTCTTAAAGTGTGTCTCCTCCCGTATACCGCTGCCGCTACTGCTCCTGTGACCGCCGCTCTTCTCGCTCTTCTTCTCTCCAAACGCGCCCAGGACGTAGCCCGCGCCAAAGAGGCCCGCAAGGAAGTAGAGACCGGCGCGCTCCTCGTCCGTCAGTGGCCGGTTCGCGCTCGCGACAGAACCGCCAGAAGAGGAATTCTGGTAACTGGGTCCGGAGCCGGCGCCAGAACCGGAAGATGCGGGCGAAAGACCGGCGGCGTCCAAAGCGGCACTCCTGATCTGCTGCCATGCTCCGACTGAAGCAGTCTTGCCCTTCTCCGCCACCTCGCGCCCTTGCTCAGCCGCCTTCTGAGTAGAAACACCTCCGATTCCGAAATTAGAGAGCAAATCAGAAAGGAAGTCGCCTTGTGAATGATGCGGGTCCTGGGCAAGATCCGGGTTCTCGAACACGTGCGGATCCGAAGTCCTCGAGATGTTGTGTGACGGTCCCCCGCCGGGGTGAGTGAGAGGGGAAGCGACCGTGACGACCTTGGGTCCCTCACCGGAAGGCTGAGGGGCAGCTGGAGAATGGAAGGCATAGTTGTCCGGAACGACCGGCTGATTGCGACGTAAAGACGGAACAGAAAAACCGTACGACCGCGACGAGAGCAAAACATGTGAGCAAAGCCGACAAATCCGCCTTTATGCAATACACATATGTGTGCGACGAGGACTCACGATCGGCGCTCCTTCCTCCGTCTCAGGAGGGAAGTCAGGGATCTCGGCGAGATACGTAGGGGGAACTTGACGCAGTTTGTGAGGAGGGATGCCAGGCGGACCACCCGCCGAGGGCTGCTTGAGCTGGGGACTGCCGACGTTGGGAGCGACGGTGGACGCAACATCACGGTCAGTCTGTTTGGTCACGCCAGCACTGGTGATCTTGTCTTGCGACTTGACGAGGTCCTCGACTTGCGCATCGTTCTTCGTCGAAGTGGAAAAGTTGTTGGTAGCAGAGGCGGGACGAGGGGAATCTGCGGCCACTTTCCTCTTGTCGTCCTCAAGGAGGCGGCCGATGAGGTCCTTCCTTTTTCCGGCAGTCGACAGGCCGCGTAGCCTCGCCTCCGCCTTGAGATCGTTGAGCTTGGACGCCTCGTACTTGGCCGCGTCGCGCGAGAGGAGGACGGTGGAAACGAGCGTCCTCTGCGAGAGCGGAAGGCTGGGGACGGACCGTGGTGGCAGAGCGCGAGCGAGGCCAGTTCGGAGCATGACGAAGGTGGTGGGTGAGGAAAGGACGATCGGCGAGAAGAAAGGTCGGTGAACATCGGCCGGGTCCTCGCACGAGGACCCGATTGGTGCCGTGGGAGTTTCATCCGCCATAGAATGCGCCTGACTGGGCGACGACTTCGAGCACACCATTCGTCTTGGATGACTTTCATGTTCATCCACCGCGGCCAAGATCACTGCATTCTGTGCCCTTATTCGACGCATGCGCTGCTTACGCGTCCGTCCGGCCCTCCATTGGCCGTTGATCCTTTTGACAGATACAGCGCCCAGCGAAAAAGGTGCGACCACGTCTCGCTCCGGTGTGATCCGCGACCTCGGGCGAGAGAGGGATCGGCAAGAGACCTTCTAAAGCTCGCCTCGACGCCTGTCATTACTCAAAGCTTGCCGCCATGCCAGCTCAACTGACGCGGCCTTTGGACTACTTCCTCAGGCCTCACCTTTCCATTCGTAGCGTCCAAAACTGACTCGCGCATCTGAATGTCTTGCATACCGCGGCGTCGCTCTCGACACTGCAGTGGCCGGGGATGACCACCGTCGCTCTTTCTTTTCCAGGTAGCAGCGACCGTCAGCTCACGTGCAGAAGCTCCCACCGACCCCGCGTACTTGAGCTCGGTCGCTCGGTCAGCCTTACGAAGCGCCGTGCGGCATCTGAGATGCACCAATGCCTTCCGTCGATGGGGGAGAGTAAGCGAGCGCCAGCGGCTTGACTGTGGAGCAAAAAGGTGTGCTCGTGCTTTGCTCGCTCACTCAGCTGAATCGGTCTCTGAAACATCGACATACCGTCTTAACGTATGCCAACAGAGCAAAGCTATAAAGACGCTCCGCTGCAGACTTGACTTCGCTCGGTAACTCTCAGCTCGAGCTGGTGCGTCCTCTGTCTCCTCCTGTCCCTGCAGTTGAAATCCCCGTTCGCAATCATGAAGGTTTCCATCACGGTCGCTACCGTCTGTCTGGCTCTCTCCGTGGCCAAGGCGGCGCCCGTCAATTACGACGAGTCTTCGCCAGAAGCGCTTGATAAGAGGCAGTGGTGGGGCGGCCCTTGGGGCTTTGGCTGGTGGGTACTTCGCTTCTATCTTCACCGCCAATCCTGACGTCTCATTCCATTTCATCTTTGCTCTTTTAGGGGAGACTGGTGGAAGGATCACCAGCAGCACCAGCAGCGTGACATCTCCTTTGAGCGCGACGTCCCGCTTCCGCCTGGCCTCGACAAGAGGCAGTGGGGCTGGGGTGGTTGGGGAGGTTGGGGGGGCTGGGGGGGCTGGAGAGACTGGTTGGTCGAGATCTCGATCATGAAAGTTTTTGTTCGAAGCTGAAGCTGATGTCAACCTGTGCTCATCTGCGCCTATCTTTCAGGGACTGGTGGAAGGAGCACCAGAAGGAACTTGAGCAGCGTGACATCTCCGATGACGAAGATGATTTGCAGAAGCGCCTCTGGTGGGGTGGTTGGGGTCCGTGAGTAGCTCTCGCCGTCCTGTTCCTGCTCCACTTGTCATTAACCTGACTTCAATACATTTATTTTTTTCGTCCAGTGGTTGGGGCTGGGGTGACTGGTGGAAAGAGCACCAGCGTCGTGAAGATTTCACGGAGAACGACATTTTGAACGCGCGTGGCTACTCGGATGAAGAGCTCGACCGCCTCTTTGGCGAGCGTGCTGATGAGGGTGAGGATCTTGACAAGAGGCAGTGGGGCGGGGGCGGCTGGGGCGGCGGGGGCTGGGGGGGCCAGGGCGGCTGGGGCGGCGGGGGCTGGGGGGGCCAGGGCGGCTGGGGCGGCCGGGGCGGCTGGGGCGGCGGGGGCTGGGGGGGCCGGGGCGGCTGGGGCGGCGGGGGCGGCGGGGGCTGGGGGGGCCGGGGCGGTGGATGGGGTGGTGGTCGGTGAGTATTTCAAAACGTCCACTATCTCTCCTTTGGTGCATGTTGTCGGGTTGACCGACTGAAATCTATCACTCTGTCTGGCAGCGGTGGTGGGGGGGGAGGTTGGTCGAAGAAGCGTGACATTTTGAGCGCGCGCGGCCTTTCGGATGAGGAAATTGATAACTTTGCCAAGCGCAGCGATGGCGGCGAGGTGGACCTTGACAAGCGCCTCTGGTGGTGGGGGTCGCCGTGGGGCTGGTGAGTGGCCTGTCATTCTGTGCTGTGAAGCTTCATTGTCGACGATAATTGAAGCGTGTGGCTATGTCATTCATCTCCCGCTGCACCAGGAACTGGTGGCAGGATCACAAGCAGCAGAGGGACGAGATCTTTAGGAGGGATGGGACCTTGGACGACGAGAAGTGGTAAGTCAGCTGTCCACCTAGCTGCACCTCACCCACCGCTCCTCAACTGACTTCTGCCGCCAACATTGCAGGGACGACTTTTGGAAGAAGGACGGTCAGGAGCTGGTGAAGAATGGCCTACTCGAACCCGATGAGGAGGTTGCCAAACGCCAGTTTGGGTTCGGCAGCGGTGAGTACATGTAGAACTCTGAACCGAAATGTGATGTATTACGAACAATCTATTAACTGAGACCATTGATAATTTGCGGGGACAGGCAACGCGCTCGCCTTCCAGGTCAGCCGACGATGAGATCCGTCTATAGTCTTCGAGCAAAGAACAGCAACTGATGCGAACATATTTGTTTTGCTGCTTTCCAGAGCGCCAACGGAGGCTGGGGAGGCCCTGGTGGCTGGGGGTTCAACTTCGGGGGATGGAAGCGCCAGGTGCCCGCGATGGTCATCCCACACGAAGAAGAGCGGGGGATGAACGAGGACCGTGGCTCTGATGATGATCCCTGGGAGGAAAGGGAGAAGAGACAGTTCGGGTTTGGTGGTATCGCCATCGGTGGTAATGGTGGACCCGGAGGCTGGGGAGGACCTGGGTGAGTAGGATTGGGGTAGAGAAGATGTGATGCGTCGGACGACGTGGACACTGATGTTCGTTCTCGCGACATATTCTGCATCGTACCATCAGAGGGCTCAACATCAACGCTGGCGGGCTGTAAGTCGCCCTGTACGCCGCTCGGTATCGACCTGAGCTGCCAGCTGAAGCCTGTGACGCTTGTTTTGCTTTTTCCAGAAATGGCTGGTGGTGGTAAAAACGAGAACGATGGCGATTTCCTGTACCGTACAGACGTAACGCTCCACCGAACGTGGTCCAAAAGAGAATACGCCTCGTTTCTGTCGAAGGGAAGCTGACTAAGTATGTCCCGTTGCTGCGGCTCGATCACCTTCGCCGATGACGGCGCATTCATCCATCCATCCACCGCATAGGTTTTGTTCAGATCGTCGAACGCATACGTCCGTTTGCGGAGAGCCTTCTCACTTTACCTTTGTCTTTGTCGACGCTTTCTGTTTGACCGACGTCAGGTGTAGGATCCAAGTCGACGCTTTCCGTCTGACCGACGTCAGGTGTAGGATCCAAGTCGACGCTTTCCGTCTGACCGACGTCAGGTGTAGGATCCAAGTCGACGCTTTCCGTCTGACCGACGTCAGGCGTAGGATCCAAGTCCGGCTCGCTCAACGCCGTCGTCGCACCGCCTTGGTTGAGATTCGTGCTGCCGTACCCTCCTCGTCCGCCGGAGCCTCCGTTCCCTCCGACTGCCGCCGCGGCGGCGGATCCCTGTCCCTGTCGCCCAGGTGCACTGCTCGTACCGCCCAAGTTGAGGGTACCGCCAGAACCCGAAGCGGTGTTATGGCCTAGTCCACCACCTCCGCCCGCGCCCCCGCTGTGCCAGGATGACACGGCGACGAAAAGGTCAGCCGACTGCTGTGGCCGTCGAGAGAAGGCCTCTGAACCCGGTAAAAAGGAGACGAGGGGGTATCAGGTCTCACCCTGCTGCTTGGTAGCCGTGCGCATTCCCGGAATCGTTTCCGCGATCGATCCCGTTGCCCTATTCGATCGTCGCGCCCAAAACAAAACGTTGAAGGTCACTTCAGCTGGGATCCGGATTCCCCAAAGCGAACAGCATACACCCAGCTTTAACGCCTTTTCCGAAAGCGACGCAAAAGGGGCTCACATCGTTTATTGCCTGCTGGTTTCCGCTCCCTCCCAGGTCTCCTTGGTGAACCCGGTGCCGATGCCCGCCGCCACTGCCTTGGCGGCCTCGGCTCTTCCCGGACGAGTCGTGGAAGCCGAGCACGCCGAGCACGCCTTCGCTGGACAGGTCTCGCTTCGGGAGGTGCTTAAGCGGGTGGCTGAGTACGTCGTCCAGCGAATGCGGCAAGACGGGAATGGACGGTAAAACAGGTTTGGGTCGCCGGTGAGTGTGGTGAGACCCGGGACGGGCAGCATGTCCACGATGGGATGCGAGGGCTTCGTGGTTTGAAACGGGCTGACGAATGCTAGGATAGTTTTCCGCTTTGGAGACAGGCGCCTTGGTATTATCCCCCGCTTGCGGCTTGCCGGCTTTGGCAACGCTCTCGGCGTTGTGGACGTTGGTACTGCTCACGCCAGGAGCGCCCGCCCTACCTGGCTGTCCGTCCAGACCAGACGGGAGCAGAGTGAGGTCTTGCCCGTTTTCGTACGACGTCAACTTGGTCCAAGCATCGTCGAGGGAGCTTTGAGCGTCTGCGATGTCGTCGGTGTAGGCCCGAGCTCGTACGCTGTCGAATGAAGGTCTTGGCACGTTCTCGCGACGTTCGAGCGGATGGAGAGGGCAGGAAGCGCAAGCGAAAGCGGTGTGAAGGGCGAGAAGAGTGGAGACTGAGAGCAGAGGAATCAACGCAAGCATCTTCATATCTGGAAGTGTGTGGGGAGGGGAAGCAAGACGTCAAGACTGGCCGGAGTCCGCGAGGCGTGGAATCAGGCTTCGAAGCGGATCGACGCGACTGGACTGACGCGATCGGCAGATGTGCTTTTCGTTTGCGATCCTCCTCCTACGCCCTCCTTCACCCCCCTACCCCGCGCCCTCCTCTTTCCGCATTCTCAGCCCACTTCGCAGCAAAACATAAAGTCCATTTTATTCATAAGAGGCACTCGAAAAGTGCCCATCCAAATGTCCATCGATAACCGGGGGGAAAAAGGGAAGAGAAGACGTTATGACATGGTCCATAAAAGAACCAGAACAGAGTAAGGATGTGCAGGAGAGACGATGGGCAAGAGGAACGTGGAGGTGAGCCTGGTCCACCTGCGTCCGCGTCCATCCATCCGGTCCAGTCCTCCCAAGGGTGGTGAACAGAACGAACGAGGGACGGGGAACAAAGGGCGTAGTAGTGGTGGTGGTGGTAATGGGCAAGAGAAGGGACGCAAGTACAATAGGATGGACGGACAAGTGGATGAACAAGAAGGAGTGATGCTGAGTCAGGCAGGTCTGCTGTCGCCGCCTTCACCAGCCGCCTTGCGCAACAGCGCCGCCGGCAGGAGAGAGGATAGGGACGTTAGCGCCGAGGCCAATCAGGTCACCGCTGGCGCCGGCAGAGTTGGAGCCGCCGATGGCGGCGGCATTGCCGTTGTTGTGGTCGTCCTCGTGGTACCAGCGCTTGTACCCACGGAAAGGGAAACCGGCACCGTAGTTGCCGGGGGCGCCGTAAGCGCTAGCGCCACCGGCGGGCGAGGCGACAGGGACGTTGGCGGCAATGCCGATCAGGTCGTTGTTGGCCTGGGCAGAGTTGCAGCCACCCTTAGCGGCCGCGTTGCCATTGTCGTGGTTGTCGCGCTTCCGGCCACCCTGACCGACGGCGCCACCGGCGGGCGAGGCGATAGGGGCGTTGGCGGCAATGCCGATCAGGTCGTTGTTGGCCTGGGCAGAGTTGCAACCACCCACAGCGGCCGCGTTGCCGTCGTGGTGGCCGTCGTGGTGGTCGTCGTCCCAGCGCTTCCAGCCACCGTGAGCGACAGCGTTACCGGCGGGGGAGAGGATAGGGACGTTAGCGGCGAGGCCGATCAGGTCGCCGTTGGCGCTGGCAGAGTTGGAACCGCCAATAGCGGCGGCGTTGCCGTTGTCGTAGCCGTGGTCGTGGTCCCAGCGCTTCTTGAGGATGCCGCCGCCGTTGGCGTCAGCGCCGCCGGCAGGCGAGAGGATAGGAACGTTGAGTCCGAGGCCGACCAGGTCCCCATTGGCGCCCGCAGAGTTGGAGCCGCCGACAGCGCCGGCGTTACCGACGCCGAGACCACCCCAGCGCTTCCAGCCTCCCTGAGCGCTAGCGCCACCCGCGGGCGAGGCGACAGGGACGTTGGCGGCAACACCGATCAAGTCGTTGTTCGCCTCGGCAGAGTTGGAGCCGCCAATCGCAGCGGCGTTGCCGTTGTTGTGGCCCTGGTAGTAGTCGTGATCATGGTGGTACCAGCGCTTCTTGAGGCCGCCGCCGTTGGCGACAGCGCTGCCGGCGGGGGAGAGGACGGGGACGTTGGCGGCAACGCCGATCAAGTCGCCGTTGGCCTGGGCAGAGTTGGAACCGCCAATAGCGGCAGCGTTGCCGTTGTTGTGGCCCTGGTCGTAGTCGTGATCGTAGTGGTACCAGCGCTTCTTGAGGCCGCCGCCGTTGGCGACAGCGCTGCCGGCGGGGGAGAGGACGGGGACGTTGGCGGCAACGCCGATCAAGTCGCCGTTGGCCTGGGCAGAGTTGGAACCGCCAATAGCGGCAGCGTTGCCGTTGTTGTGGCCCTGGTCGTAGTCGTG
>JAMDHS010000121.1:0-51354 GCA_029717555.1 Peribolospora baueri
AGAAAAAAAAAAAAAAAAAAAAAAAAAAAAAAAAAAAAAAGGAGCTCAAGCTCTAGCCCTTCTGGTTTGTAACAGGACCGAGCCCACAACATCCACGAGCTCGTCCGGATGGGCAACTTTTTCTTCGTGGAGCCGGACCTGCAAAGCGAGGAAGCCTTGCAGTGGAGAGCTGCATTCGATGATGCTTTGTACGGTGAGATGGTGCATCTCTAGCTGCCAATCCTGGTAGTGTTTGACCACGTACTGATGTATCCCGTCCCGGCGTTCAACAGACGACGTAATAAGCGCTAGCATGGAGGAGTTGAGAGGCGTCACTGGAACCGGTCTGGACGAGGCTACTGTTGCTTCGGCTCTCAGAGAACTGGCAAAGAGCAGGCAGTGGCCGACCAAGAAGATGATGTCATACCTCCGCTATGCTATCACGGGGCAAAAGGTGAGCTGGTGTAAGTAACCATCACCACAGCTAACCGATGGACGACCGATGTGTTTTTTTTTTTTTTTTTGGAATTGCACAGGCTGGTCCTGGAATGGCCGCAATTATTGCCATTCTGGGTCAGGAGACGACCTTGATGCGGTTAAACGCAGCCTATCGACCGCAACCGTATTCTGTAGATACATAGGTAGTAAAGTAGCGATTCCTTGAAACGTATCGATGGAGACTTAGCCCGCGAGTTATCGTCGAGAATCAAAAGGCCAACTCTCAAGGCCGAATTTTTCCGTTTCTAAAATGAATCCAAAAAGACAAATTCCTCGTAAAATGTAGTGCTCTGGTCAATGTGTCTCGTCGTCAAGTGCAACAAAGGGGGTTGTCGATCACACCGATCGGTCAGACACCCTTCGCGTCAGCCAAATTGAACTTCTTTAAAATCCCAAGGAGACCACGCGGGGCGTATTTTTTTTGGTCGCCTGAGAAATATCTTGTCCGCAACCATCGCTAGGGTACCTATGAATGATGGATGGATATCTCAGATTATCTATTGGACTGTTTTAAAAAAAACTTCACCAGCAAAACAGTTGATTTCACCTACATATTTTGGTCAGTGATTCTCGGCCAAGATGAAAAAAACATTTACATAATACCAATGAATTCGAGGAGAAAATTGTGGTACACCGCAATTGAGCTGCCAGACCGGAATGAATGAATCTGACACGTCAAGGATTATCGGCATCTTAGTACAAGAACGAAAAAGAAATTTGTTCTCGAACTGAGTCTAGCAGCCTGCTCAAGTGAATCTGTTTGCAACTACATCCTTGCTCTGAGTTGGGGCTTGACAAAAAGACGAAATGCTTTGAGACTTGATGGACTGTCATGCATGTGAGCCAATCCTTCCGTAGGACCAAAGGAATCAACGCGCACGATAATGATGCTATGTACCACCGAAGCAGGTAGATGTCCGCATAGCATTGAGTCACGGCCAGAGAACCATCCGTACGACCAAGGAATCAACGCGTACGATGATGATGCTATGTACTACCGAAGCAGATGTCCGCGGAGCATTGAGGCATGGTCAAAGAATCCGCCGAGCAATTGTGCAACGCATACATGAAGAGACTCCAGAGGTATGGTAGCATGCGTGTAAGTTGTCTCTGGGCCGTGCCTCAATGCTATCATCTGTTTGGAAACAACACTACTGTGAGGGATGAACGAATGACTCTTGTGTGGAGGAAAGACAGGTTGGATGTTCAGAGTTGCTCAAGGCTTATATGCACTCTGAACGCTGCCGTAACCTTGCTTGCACTCGCTACCGATGGGAGCAGAGCCGGAGCGCATGTAGCAAATCTGAGAACATGCCACGGATATGAAAGACATTTAGTTGTTTTAGAAGCTGGAAGAAGGCGAGAGTTGCCCGGCGTTGCCTGGCGGGGACTCGCCTTTGCTTTCACGCATTCATCCGTTTGGCAGGGTGGAGCCTTGATACTGAGTTTGCCTTCGTATTCGGTGAACGTCTGTACAAGACTGGGGCTGAGTGAGGGAACAAAGGGGTATCCCAGAGTATGGGGGCATGAGTAGGGATAAAGCAATAGAAGAATAGTGGCGGCAGGCCGGGCACAAAGACACTCACTTCTGCTCCATCTCCTCCGTAACCAAGTGCCAGAAGGTCGCGTTGAGCGGAGCGTCGATGGGCCAGGTATTCGTACCATTGTTGAATTTGCCGTACGCGTCCCTGCTCGAGTACTCGAACTCGAACACCGGTCCATGCGACGATGGCGTCAACGAGTCGTATTGGGACAGGTTGGAGTAGTCTGCGCGAGGCGAAATGGCCGATAAGCGAGGGGTCGAAAGACGAAGACGAAGGGGAAAAGCAATCCTATCGAGCCAGATCTTACTGACAGTGATAGGCGTCCATGATATCAAAAGTGGTGGGGTCCACCTCGTAAAGACGGAAGCCAGGGTTCTACGATGGAGAGGGCCGTTCAAAAGCGCGATGAGAGATTGTGTTCAGGCCCCCGCTCTTTGTCCTTGCAGACCAATCCCCCTGTCTCACCAAGTTGGATCCAGGAGTAATGGAGGGGCCAACCCATGCTACGTTCTGAGCAGTCTCCTTTGTCTGGTTAGTAGCGTTGTTGGCATAGAAGATCTGGAAAGAAAGGGAGTGCTAGCACATCAGGACAAGTGTGGTGCAGAAAGACGATCCAGGAACATTCACCGTCCCTCACATTGAAAAAGTCCTCGTGCGTATGCCCGTAGAAGATGTTGGCGATTGTGTCAGAGTACCTGTCAACGATCTGATAGTATAGATCAGTCGGGTTGAAGAGCGGGTTGGAACCGTCCCATCCAGTCAGGACTGAAAGTAAAGGGAAAAGAGTCAAAAGTGTGAGGATGACGGACGATGGGAGAGGTAGTGAGGCTATGGCGGTACCCGTTGTAGAGAACTGACCGTGAGAGATAATCCAGACTTTAAGGCCTCTATCCTCCGCGTCTTGCAGCTCATCGGTCAGGAACCGTAACTGCCCGCTGACGTCTGGGTTTGACGTGTTAATGTAGTTGAAATAGTTGCTTCGATACCTGCAGACCGGTCGGGTCACCACAAAACGGGTGTGATTGTGATGAGCGAGATGGGCACCGGGTTGTCTGACGGACATCGATGATCGAGAATGGGTCCGAAATCGCACCAGAAGTCCCCGTTGAGAGCGATCGTCTTGAGCTTGCCCTTGCCTCGCCATTTGTTGTTGACCACTGCGTAACCGCCGTAGTGAGTCCTGGCTTCGTTGGCGGTTTTGCCATCAATCCATCCAAGGCCCTCCCAAAGCTTGGCGACCGTGTCGTACTCCCATGAGAAATTAGGATCTACATCAGCACGAGCTTCAATCTTGGTGGGATCGTGCGAGGCGCGGCGGTAATGGGTGTGTGCTGGATTGTAGTCGCGAGTGGAATAGGAAGGGGTGCGAGGATTGGAGAGAGGAAGCGAGTGTGGAGCATTCTGGTCCGAGGGCGCGGAATCGTGATTGCCTGCGAAAACAGCGGAGCATTTAAGCTAAATCTCGGGGGGGAAGTAAAGTGTCGTATCGAGGTAGAGCCACGTACCCAGAGCGACCCAGACTGGAATCCCTTCACCAAGATATTGTCGGAGTAAAGTGTAGATCGCCGTTTCAGAGTACTCGACGAGATCCCTAGAGATATGGTTATCGGCGTCATGGGTGGTGATATCGCCGGTTAGGACCACGGCGTCCAATTTGCTGTTGCCCACCTCCCCGCCGAGAAGAACAGGAATGGCCTGAAGGGCAGAGAGGACGAGCGAGTAGGGGGAATCGCATTTGAACTCGCCGAAACGACCGGCCGGCACACTGATGTTGCCGTGTAGAACCGGTGGCGAGCTGTTAGAGGCGGCCGAGGACACAGCGAGCTCGGAGATGGTCGGGGGCCCGGATGCGAACTGAGGGTTAAATGCGTCGAGACGGCAGCCCTGGGAGGAGCTGCCATTGGATTCGCTTCCGATGAGGTAGCGCGCATCCACGTGGAAGTCGGAAAGGTGAAGGACGCGGAGGCGATCCGACTTGAATGCACGAGACCGAGGCGGAGAGGCGACCGAAGCGTTCCGGGAAGGCTTTGGCTGAGGGAACCACGAGTGAAGGAACTCCTTGCTCCACTGGGTCGTGGAGGGAAGAGGGCAGGCCTTGCTGAATTGTAGGCTACAGATGTACTGAGCGTCAAGAGAGGGAGCGGAGGCGTTCGAGTAGGCCAGGTCGGCAAAAGCCAGAACCTGTGTGACTATGGAGCCCATGACGGATGGCGTATAGGTTGTGTTGCAACTGGCCTCGCTCTGTACCAATGGGGAGAAACGACATGGGTCTGTGAGTGCCATCGATCATCGTTCGTTGCATCCTCCCAAAGCCAAAGGACGCTCACCGCGTACTTGTACTTGACACACAGCTGCCTCAGAGCCTCGGGCACGGCTTGAGGCCGGATGCGAGCGACGGTCTGGGCGAGCTCTAGGGCGGCGGCGCACTTGTCGCAGCTCGGCCGAGTCCCATTGACGATGGCGGAGGCGTTCTGTACGGCTTGACGAGTGATCTCGTCTGTGGACAGGTGGCTCTGAATCGTCGCCGGCGGATAAACGACCTCGTCGGCCGGGGGCAAGTTAGGGAGGGTATAGGGGTCTGTCAAGTTGAGCGGGAACACGCCGATGCCGTCAGGGCGAGGGATGATGGGCTGGGGGAGGGTCGACGGCGAGGCGGGATCATTATAATAGGAGGAGAAGGCCTGGGTGGGGAATGCGTAAGGAGCAGTAAAGACGGAGGGGCCAGGGAGCGATGGCGAAGAAGGTGCTGGGGAAGACGACGACGAGCCTGGCGGGCTCGAGCGGGCGACCTGAACGGGCCATTCGGACGGAACCGCCCGGACGAGGGCCGGGGCGACCAAGCTGAGCGCAGCGACGAGGGCTGGGCACCTCATAGCGATCCGACAACGAAGGGGAAGTGTGCGACGGAAGTGTGGTGGAGACAGTGAGCGTGTTGCACGGGGGGGCGAGAAGGGAGACTGAGACGGTGACTGCATATACTTTACTCTATATACACCTCCGTATCTATCTCGCCCGCCCCCTCACTTGACGCGGCGCCGAGCCGGGCCCTATTTCCTCCTCGTTGTGCCTGCCTGCGTTGCCTTGTTTCCTCTTCTTCCACGGCCTCCTCTCTTGCGCTCCAGCTTGAGTGAGCCCTTGCGCGGTCCTCCGCCAACTCAATAAATGCTCGCTTCCTGCCGCGCCTCGGCATACTGTCATCGTGAGCACGTGCACAAACTGTAGGCGTCAGATACCCAAGTTGCTCCAAGTACTTCCACACTTAGGACCACCCTGGGCGCCGCTTTTGTGTCCGCGCCGACGGGGACAAGCGAACGTGGACCGACGGTATAAGTTTGTATAAGGGACCTGTACAACTCGACTCGATCGACATTATTCTCGGAAGCCGCTGTTCGCTCGTGAGTGTTTTCGTGCAATGCTACTCGCACCGGGGTGACGACGAGTGATGGACGGTGGGGAGACAACAGAGACCTTCGATCATCGTTTGCTGTTAGGAGACATCCTCACAATCTCACCACAGTATCGCCCGTTTTCCCTCTTTCCTTCCCCGACGTTGGTCGGGGCGCTTCGGAAGGTCCACGCCCATATCTGGCCCCCACTTGCCGCCGCATCTTCCGAGATGCCGTCCTGCGGAGCAGCAGCGCTTCATTTGCCCATCCTGCTCCTGCTAGCCGCACCGTCCTTCCAGCTCGGCCAGCACGCGTTCGTCGCAACCGACCAGCCGCAAGCAATCTGGTCCCATGCGGTCGCCCACAACCTCGGCCCTTACTCCCCGTGGTACTCGATCGCAATAGACGGACCGTACGGAGTGCCCGAAGGTTGCGCCGTCCAGGTCGTCAACCAGGTGAGTGGTCCTTTCTTTGCAGATGCGGAGGCAGACGTCGCGGAAATCCGCTCACACCGTCGATTGTACTGTCTCCGCCAGCTACAACGTCATGGAGCACGATGGCCCACCTCAGGTGCTCTAACTCGCACCAACGCCTCTGTTGCCAAGGCTCAGGCCGGCTTGGCTGCGTCTACTGGCTCGGACAATCTCCGCGCCTCTCGTCTGGCCTTTCTGAGCAACTTCAGCTTAGACGGATACGGGACTGGCGATATGGTGCCTTTTGGAGAGAAAGAGTGAGTCTTACAGGACCATAGAAGCGGGCCAATCTGACTTAGCTTGGCCCTCGCGTCCGCGTGTTCTTTTTGAAGATCACTCTCTTCTGGGCAGGCCTTCTTCCAACGTTATTCACAGCTCGGTGTGCCTTTCGTTCGTACCTCCGGCTCTCCGCGCGTCATCGCTTCTTCATCCTACTTCCTTCAAGGTTTCATAGGAGGCGCTTTTGCTCCCAAAAACTCCTCCGACAGTCAGGCCCTGCCCCTTCCGGACATCATCATTCCCGAGGACAATCACACAAACAACACACTCGACGTTAACACTTGTGATGCATTCAATGAACGGGGCAGCACCTTCCGCCAATCTCTAGCGGCGGACAATCCTAGTTTTGACGGAATTTCTGCTATTGACCGCACTTCATCTACAGAAGCGGACCTAGCCGTGGCGCAGTATGCTGAGAAAGCAATGGCTGGGATTTTGAAACGATGGGCAAAAACATTGGGCAATGACACCGGACTGGATTGGATGGACGTGATGAACGTAAGCTTAAGCACCTTGGTCTCTGGTCCCTTGGCCTAGTAGAAACACCTTAACAGTCCTTTTCCTCCGACACAGCTCTTCGGCCTCTGCTCGTTTGATACACTTAAGGGCGTCGCCATTGAGGATGACACTTCCCTTATCAAAGCAAGCCCGGTGTGCGGCATGTTTGACCAGGATGAATTCCAGCTTTTTGAAGAGGCCATGAGTCTCGCGAAAGCGTACGGGTATGGGTAAGTGTCAGCGATCATTGATATCTTAACACCCTGAGAGTCCTCACCTCCCCTCTCCCCCCAACTTGGCCCTCCTGTCATGGTGGCACATCCAATTTAGGACACATAGCCCCTTCCACTCCGCCCTGTCCATCGGTTACCTCCGGGAGCTTGTCGCCCGTCTCAAGTCAACTGCGCCCGTCCTCACTCCTCCCACTAGCCTCAATACGACGCTTGACTCCTTCCCGCAGACCTTTCCGCTCCCACCAGCGAGGAAATCTTTCGTCGACTTTTCTCACGACAACCAGATCGCGCCCATCGTGGCCGGATTGGGGCTGTTTGGAGGCTCAAACGGCTCTGTTGGCCGAAAACGTGGCGAGAGCGCGTGGGTTACCAGCCGCATTGTTCCTTTTGCTGGTAGACTTGTCGTCGAAAAGTTGCAGTGCTCGACGCCGGCCATCAACAGAGCAAGTCCCAATAACTTCTACGTTCGCGTCCTCGTGAACGATGCTGTGCAGCCGCTCGACGATCTCTGGTGTCCCTTTCGGTCAGAATTGCACCCCGGCTCCCCCTTCGCTCTCGCTGCTCCTCACCTCGGCCTTTGTCCCCTGAACGTCTTCCTGGCTGGACTGGACTGGACAAGAGATGGGTCAGCCTGGAACTCTTGCTACGCGTAGACCTGTTCGCCTACTCGAAGCAGGTCACACGTCATCACGGCCGGTACATGTACAATTTCAGGTTGGCTAGAATTTCCTACATCGGGCGAAGAAGTACACGTATCCGTAGGACTCATTCTGTCATTATACCCTTACAATCGAAAGCGTCAGACGACATTGACATGAGGAAAGCGAACGGGGCCACTGTCACTCGAGCAAACCCGGAGACGTTAACATCGAAACATAAAGCACGAAGCGCAAGCGGTCCACGGGGTCATATCACCTTTCCGCACGCCTGGGTGGCTGTGCAGGTGGCCTCCTTATCACCCTGAGAAAGGTATCAAGCCCAGAAGAGAAACCCCATCCCGGCAGTCTCGGCGCCTCCCCAGTTCTCTGCCCTTCTTCCTGCTGCTCTCTTTGCCTTCGCAGTTCCGCCTGGAATTCTTCCGCCGTGCCGGCTTCCTCGGCATGACTATCGGGTCGGCCAACTGTCCAGGCACCCGGCGGGGATGCACTTTTACCTTCTCCAGGTGGCGCTTGGCTACTTCGCGTATCTGGTGTCGCCGCACCAGAGTCATCGGCACTGTCGCCATCCTCGAGATCGACCACCAAAGCGCCCGAATGCCAGCCCCCAAAAGAGGCCGCAAACACGTACTTTCTCTTGCTTCGTTTTGTGTCAGCAAGGGTCTCAGAGCCGCGAAAAGCCAGGGCGACAGCCACATCGTCCTCAAATAGAACGGGTTTGGGGACCGGGTCATCCTCAGGAGGGGGAGGAGGAGAAGGATCCGGTACGGGGAGTATCGAGGGCCAGCCTCGTACCGGGGGCAAGAAACCCAGTCGAGGGCCCAGGAAAGGCGGGGGAACGGTGGGTCGATTTGCAGGACCTGGTTCAGTCGCCACTACGTTGGTATGCTGCGACACTCCACGCCCCAAAGCACCTGCTGAAAACGCGCCCCAAGTGAGAAGCTCTCCAGAATCCAGTAGGGCGCCGTGGTGATAGTCTGATCCGGAGATGAATTCGAACGTCAATGGCTGTACGAGAAAGGGAAAAGGTCGCTTCGTCTCACCTCCCATGGTGATTTTAATCACGCCTCTTTCCTGCAGCTCTGGCTTGACAATGGGCGAATCCTCTGCACGGGTGCCGCTTGTTCCCATCAGGACGACACCACCACTAGCCGAAACAGCCTCCTGTCCCATGTCCGACGTGGAAGTTTTGTGAGGGACAGAGTATGCGAAGAAGGTCTGGAAATGGGCAGTGATGTGCGTGATGTGCATGTCCTTGACCGACTTGAGTAAGGGCGCAGGTCCTCTCTTGGGGACAAGATCACTGCTCTCAACTCCCTCCATCGAAATGCGGCCTCCAACGCCTCCGATCAATGACTGAAACGCAGGCAATTTTGCCACTCTCTCCGGCTCGCTAAAAGCCGCCAGATACTCCCACTGTCTCGACCCGTTCATAAGCGCCGTCTCGATTTCATCCCTCTCCGCCCGTCTGCGTTGCGCCTCTGTCCAACCCATCTGAGCGGCATGGCGTCGCCGTTCGAAGTGGCCAGAAGGAGGCTGCACGTCGATCTTGAACACTTGTCCCGCGTCTGTGAGGGCGATGATGAAATTGTCACCAGCGGCGATGCGACTGATGCGGTCGGCGGCAGTCGCAGGACGGGGATTTCCGAGCGAATCGGAAAGAGGCAGTGGAGGGAGCTCAACCGGATGGACAGACATAGCAGGGTAGAAAGAGCTTGGCGCAGAGTCTTGCTCCTCGAGACCGTCGTGGCCTGGCCCCCACCAGACGAAAATGCTCCCAAGTTCAGACGCAATCGAAACGGCGTTGGTCGAGGAAGTGACCTCCGTAGTGCCTATCAAGGCCGCACTGCACCCCCAACCGGCCTCAATCTGCCGAATGACCGTTCGGTGGTAGCCTTGACCCAAATTCCATCGCTCGTCGACGACCTGGAAGGGAGCCTCCCAGTCCCACCACTCAAAGATTTGACCAGATTCTGTGAGGGCCAAAGCGTGTTTTCGCCCGGACGAGAGAGACAGGACGCGTTGAGGGAGAGGCAGACGACGGGGATCCATGCCATAGGAGCTGACCTCCCCGTCGAGGACACCCCAGTAGAAAACTTCGCCACGTGTGGTGAGAGCGTGAAACGACCTGGACGAAAGTAAGGACTCAACCAAGAAGTAAACGCGAGCCATGCACTAAAGCTGAGAAAATCTTGAAATGCTCACCAACCGCCCGCGACAAGGTCGACCAGAGGCTGTCCGACGTCAAGCTGTACTGGAGCAACGAGGCCACCGTAGAACAGAGCGCTCTTCGACTTCATGAGATGATGGTCGGAAGGGAAGCCGAGGCGACCATGGGAAGCCTGCCTGAGAGAAAAGAACGGGAATGGACGCTGTTGAAAACGGCCACTGAACGCGTTTGGCACACGGGCACTAAACATCCGCTCACCCCCACACGTAAAGCTTGGGACAATGAAGACGCTTGTACAAGAGTCGATATCCATCCACGCGGGCAGTCGCGTGAAGGGGAAAATTGAAGTCCTCTACAATTCGGACGGGTCGTCATTGAGCGATAGGCCGTTGCGGTGGACATTGCGACAAATGGAACGAACGATGTAGAATGAGGATGGACTCACGAGCTATCCTCCTCTTCCAAAACACCTCATCATCAACGGCAGCCTTGGTCTCCTTGGAAGTGGCTCGCAGGGCGCAAAGCGAACGCACGTCGAGCAAGGGGAGGACGCTGTCGAGGAGGAGATCAGGGGGCAGCGAGGTAATAAGGTTGGGGGACATGGCGACCTGGCGTCACGAGATGCTTCACTGTCAGTCAGTATATCCGTCGCGCTACCTGGTAAATCAAGCGGACGCGGAGAGGAGAGAGCGTCGACTCGGCTGACAGGAGAAGGAAGACCAGGCGACGATGGGGACGTGGAGATCGCCGTCGTTGATGTCGTGAGGCATCGGGTGATCGGGATCCCCACGTGGCCGAGCCGAGCCGAACGGACGCGCCAGTTGCCAGAAGATCGCCTGACCAGACAACGGCCGAACAAACCACCACCAATAGTGACACCATGCTGCCCCGGATAGTCAGCTCTTTTGACGCGCCCATACGCTTTGCCATGGCGTATGGTAGCGGCGCATTCAAGCAGGCCGGTCGAGAGGGAGTGAGTCGGGTAGGAGCGGGGTGGAGAGCTCGTTCCCGCGGCCTAGCTGGACATTAGTACCATGTCGTGTGCTCACGCCTTAACTCCCTTGGTCCCGTCTTTCTTCTCGCTTCCGCCCCTCCGCAGGGCCCCAAACCAATGCTGGATCTTCTTTTTGGCGTTACGCACCCCTCCCACTTTCACTCCATCAACCTCCGCCAGAATCCTCACCACTACCCCCTTCACGCCCGCCTACTCGGCTCTAACCTGGCCGCATACGTCCAGACCGGTTTCTGGCCAGATGCCGGAGAGGCGAGCGCTCTCACAGCGGAAGAGGAGGCGAAAGCTGATTATAAACCCAAGCTGGGACTGAACAGCGGGCGGACGTGGGCGGGCGCGGGTGTCTGGTACAATCCTTACGTGGAGATCGAGGGCGTAGTGAGTTGCATCTTGGCGGCGAGCGACTTCCAACCAAGGCAACACAGTCAGAGCTCTTTCTGACCTCGTGCTCGCGATATCCTCTTTATGCCTTTCTTGCAGGAATTAAAGTATGGCGTCATCTCGATCGACTCATTATGTCGTGACCTCGTCGATTGGGAGACGCTGTACATCAGCGGGCGAATGCATAAGCCGGTGGGTAGGACTGACTGGAAAGCCGACGACGTAGGCCATGACGCACGCCCTATCCAGTCATCGAGACAAGAAACTCCTCGTGGTCACTTGTACTATCACCTCGTGTTCCAGCTCTGACTAACTCCACCACGACCTCTATTCGTTTACCTCCTTCCATCCGCATTCACGCCGCAGGTCGAAATCGTTCGTCCAGACCCGCGCGTCCGCTTGGCCTCCCACGTCAATCTCCTATCTGCCCTGCGCTTCGCCCTCCTCATCCTACCCCGGCGATTTACGGAGCGCGAACTTTATATGAGCGTTGCCTCCATATCCTACTCTGGAGACTTCCGGATGAACATCCCCGGTGGCGAAGACCCCGGTAAGGTCGCTAATATCGTCGACGGTCAGATGGAGGAGTTCAGCCGCATCTATAGGCGGCTCATGAATATCTTGGGAGGAGTGAAGTGGTCGAACGAATGGAGGGACGGGGAGAGGCTCCTTGAGGTGCGTCGGCGGAAACAGAATTGCTCAACTGACCGTCGTTTCTCACCATCTTTTTTTTTTCATTCGCATACTATCCCTATTGCACCGCCGGCAACAACGGAATTACATTGCCCGCTGTCGAACAATCATCTCCGTACGAGCAGCAAGACACTTCGACGCGACGGGTGGCCTCGCTGTGTCTCAAACTCCCTCTCCACATTCGCCATCTCCTCACCGTGCAGATGCGCAATCTTCTTTCAAAGTCTGCACCCAATAATACGCTAACAATCGACCCCCTGCAATTCTGGTCCACCGCCGCCGCGCACCCAGAATTTAAGCGCGTGCTAAGAGAGGAGGCGGCGGCAATCGTCAAAGCGCCGGCGTGGGGACAAAGTTTGAAGGGTGTGTACACGGCGGGCGTGGCTAAGAGCTTGAGGTATGCTGGCGCCAAGGTTAGCAAGTGGAGAGCTGGGAGGAGCAGGCAGCAGAGCTTGGAGGAGAAGGGCGACCGATGACCAAGGTGGCAAAAGGGACAAAGCAAGAGGACGGCGGGCTCGCGTGTTGATAGACTTTGCAACTGGTGGATACGAATGACCACGAGCTCTCGCCCCCAGTCGTGACACCCACGTCAGACGCCGTCCTTGATATGAAGCACACCATTCTTGAACTTGCCGACGCCCATGCCGATGCCCCTGAGCCTCTTCTCCTTCTTCTTCTTGCCGCTGCCCGCATAGAGGTGCTTAAGGGAAGGATCATACATCCCCTTGTCTTTGGCCTCCTGTAGCTCATACCGGTTCCTCTCCCCCTTCTTGGCCTGCATTCCTACTTGCATCCTCCGTGGCATCTTAGCCACCTCCTTCTGCTTCACCGTCTCAGATCCCCATCCCCGGCCGATCGCCATACCGGATCGCTGCGCGTGCGTAGTGGACAGCTCGGCGATTCTGGCCAGTGTTTCAGCGGTGGAGCGGTTCTTCTTCGGCCTGTCCGAACTGGACGCCGCGCCAGATGTGAAGAGCGGGTCTGTGGCGAGCAGTTGTGAGAGCAGCCGGTCGTTCGCAATGTTTTGCCTGGCGCGAAAACGTCATGACAACCAAAGCTTAGCTATATCCTAAAATCGGAGGTCACGAAAACCCTTCTCACTTTTCGAGGGCCTTTTCCTCGTCATCCATATCCGAGTCGTCGTCTACAGCTTGTATTTCGTCGCCGGCCTTGGAAACTTGAGCGACTTTGGAAGACTGAGAACGCAAGTAAATGGCACATGAAAGGGTCAGCTTTAAGTGCAAAGGGCAAGTACTCATGGGATCCAACACACCATGAACGCCTTCCACGCCGCTTTGGACCCTATGGTATCCTGAGATGCGCTTGAGGACGTCTGACCGAAGACGATCGTCTCCGGCACTCTTCGTGACGACGAAGCAGGCGGAGCACCTTCATGAGAGACTGGAGATAAAGTTGGTGTCGAAGGTTTGAGTGGTCATGTTATTGTTGTCTTATTTTCCGGTTGCCGATGACTTTGTACTCGTAACCACTACCCACCATTTCTAGCCACCTTCTCCTTCCCTTTCCCTTTTCCTTCGTCGTCGCTCTTCTCCTTCCCCATCCCCTGCGCCTTTATGCTCTTCTTCTCCTTACTCTTCACCTCAGCCACCTGTCCCTCCTCAGGTTTTGAAGGCCTTATGACTGGCGTATCGAACTGCGCCAGGAACTGTTGACCAAACGACTCAAGCTTCCGCAGCCTTGCGCCCCGCCCCTCCGTGCGATCCGCATCACCAGAAACATCGCGTGACTTTGTCTTGCGCTGAGTATGGTGTCCTGGAGAGGTATCGGGAGCAGCCTTCCTTTTGAGAGTGGCCATCATTGCGGTGTGTGCTGTTCGAAGTTGACCGACCGAGTGGAGTAGGGCGGGAAGCCAAAACCTGCGGTACGAAGATTGAAGTGAGCGCACGTGGACGGCACGTGGAAGGTGGGAAGGTTGGCACGCTGGCGCCACTTTCCTTGGCTCAAGCTTGTATGCACGCTTTCAACATTGAGCTGAGCTGTATCTACACACGTTGACAATCTCCCTGACATGGCCAACGATGCATTCTCCCGTGGCGGGGGAAAAGCAGGCTCTCCGGCGATGATGGGCGAGAAGCTGCGTAACAAGCTTTATGTGGCCTTCTTCGCTGCTCATATCGCTGCGACGTAAGTGTCGGATCGAAGAGAATATACGGCGAAAGGGGCTTGATTGACGCCGGATTATCTCCTGTCCAAACTTCCTATCGTCAGCATCTTGGTTGACATGCAAGTGCTCTATCCGGTCGACTTCGTCCCAGCTCCGCTCAGGGCGGTAAAGGACATGTGGGTGGCCATGTCAAACGACTTCGTCATGGCGGGCGTGCCCTACGCCCTGGGCCCCGCTCGCCCTGTCCACCTGGCTTGGATCCACTCTTTCATCACCCTCGAGGCGCTCTTTCAGCTGCCAATGTTTTTTTTGGGCATCTGGGGTCTGATTCGAGGTGAGCAAAGTGATGGGAGACGGGAAGAGGACCTCGGGCTTGCAGTCGGTGGTTGTCGCAGCTCTCGATGCAGAGATCACCTCAGTTGACAACAAACCTTGCCTTTTTTCTTTGTACCGCCCCGGGATAGACCATAAGGGCATCTACTTGCCCCTGATTATCTATGGTGCCTCAACAGCTACGACCGTCCTCCCTTGTCTTTGCACCATTTGGTCGCTCTACCGCAACCCGTTGGGCACGCCACAAACGACCATCACCGACTCCCAGCTGGCCATGCTGTTTGGCGCCTTTGGACCATTCCTCGTGATTCCTCTGATTCTTGCCATCGACCTTTCTTTCCGCTGCTGGAGGACGATGAACGCGGGTTTGGAGGCGGAGGAAAAGGCGAAGAGCAAGTGACGAAAGAAGGGGACATAATGGGCCGACCCATATACCCAATATTCAAATCTGTGTCATCTCACGACGTAGTAGAATGGACGGGCTAACAGTCTAGGGATGTGCTTAATTAAACAAAGAAAGAAGGCGAGGACACCTGTCCCACCAGCGAATTTACTTCTTCACTGGAAGGAGGACGAGCTCAAAGAAGTCATCTATATCCTTGGTATCCTCCAGCTCGCACAGCAGCGAAACGTAGCCATCGGGACGCAAGACCACCACGGCACCACGGGCAGCGTCGACGCCGTATTTCTGTATAAACAGATAGACGCGCAATTCCCACAAACGTCAAAATAGTGCACTGTGACATAGGGAGAACAGGCCCGACCGCATACGTACCTCATAGGCATGACCATGGCCTTCGTGGTACGACTCGTCATCCGAATAGACCTTCCAGTAATCGATGCTCTTGAACTTCTTGCCGTGGTGCCATCTAACCAAAGGAAGCGAAACCGAACAGGACGACGTCTGAGCGATAACCCGGTAGCTGGAAGACAAGAGAGGACCGCAGACTCAATCGGAAGCAGGACGCACTTGGACGTGAGAGGCCGAAGGGCGGGCGGGTAGTCCGTCAACTCGACGCTAGCCCTCGGTGAAGCAGAAATGGTAAGGACTTCGATGACAGAGTCCACGTCGTCTGCCTCTGGAGTGTAGCGGGGTACGAGAGAGCTCTCGATGTATGAAGCAAAGTCTTGCACCCGCTTCTTCTGAACAGGCTCGCGGATGTCTCCGGCTGCAAGGACGACAAAAGCGCAGGCGTGCTGTGATCAGTATCGACGACGGTCGCCGCTCTTATTTTGCACTCATCCACTCACATAACAGTATAATTCTCCACCGCCCATCGCTAGGCAGGTAGTCGGCAATCTGCCAAGGCCGTCCGTCGGCCTGACTGAGAACCTGGACAGAGTTGAAGCGCATGCCCATGACGATCCGGTGCTCGCCCGCGCTCTCCTTGCTCAGACCGGGCTTGCCCGCTACTTTTGGCGGGACGACGCGCGTGCCGTCACCGTCGTCCACCGTATCGCCGTCTTTGGCAACCAAAAGCGAACGGCCGTAATCTACGGACGTTCCGCTGGCGAAACGGTTGCCCACTTGGAAGACCTGGCGTGTCGAAAATCGACAGATTGTCGTATATGAGCCGACGAAAGACCACCAGGGGGACAACAGGCGATGCAGGGGGACAGACTAGGAATGCATGCATCTCGCGCCCTACTACTCACCCGCTTGAACTCCTCCAAGCTGATCCCCGCCTCGTCCGCAGCGTCCTTTGCTGGTTTCCCACTGAATAACCGGCTAAACTTGTGATCAAAGGCAATGAGGTCCTGGGCGATGCGCCTCCGTTCGGACTGGTACGTCGCAAGGATTGATCTGGGAGACATTCCTTTGACGACGGATGCCACTTTCCATGCCAAGTTGTAGGTATCCATCATTGAAACGTTCATGCCTTGTCCGGCCTTGGGTGAATGGGTATGCGTCGCATCACCAGCAATCTTTGCGAAGCCAAGAGAGGGAGGTGTTGGGGGAGGGCAGAAAAGGGAAAGGGGCGGCAAGAGTGTGTCAAAGAATAGTTCGATCCCAGCAGCTATATTTAGTAGGCATCCCTCCGTTTTTTGTCTAGAATGTACTCACAAATACCCGGTCAAAAGCGCTGAACTTATCCGTCACGCGCTGGCCGATCTGGTATGCGGTGAACCAGTCGATTTGAGGCATCTGGGGGGAGTTGAGAGTACGAGATCAGAACAAAGATTGAAAGGCGCAATAAAGGACCCTCGGAGCGGGCGTGAAACTGACATCGAGCTGGAATGGGTGCATGATCTTGCGAGCCGAGTTCAGAATCATCTCCGCCGTAATTGAGTGACGATCGGCACCCTTCTCCGTCTCGCTGAGCTGAATGTACAACCTCACGATGCCTGTTGAAACGATGGGAAGGCCGGCGTGTGAGCCCTCTTAGCTCGGCGTTGGCCTGTTGTCCTCCTTCATAATAAATATCTCACCGTGCTCGCGGGGAATGACCATGACCGAACCAGACGACGCGGAGTGAATGGCGCATCGCTTACGAATGTCCGGGAAGTCGGTAATCGGAACTGCATCGAGCACTCCCCAGATGAAATCCGTTTGCTCGCCCTCCATCTTGAAACCGAGCGTGCGGCGGACCCAAGAGTGTGCGCCGTCGCAACCGATCACGTATTTGGCGTGTATAATCTCCCTCGACCCGGGCGTCACGTCGGTTCGCATCGTTTGCGGCGTGTCATCAGGGAAGAGCGAAGAGCGGAAGAGGCCGTTCGGCGTCGACTTGCCGTTCTGAGCTGGCGTCGCCTCTTCCTCGCTCAACTGCCGGACCTGCACCGTGACCGGATACATGTCCGGCGAGGGGTCGTCGACGGCATTCTCATCGATATGGAGCGTCTCTGGCAAGACACCCCTTTCGATGCGCAGAGCGTCTCCGCTATTCTCTTTGATGTTGTCCAGGAAGTATTTCTCGATACGGCCTTGATGGATGACGACCTGCTGCCAGCGGGAGATGCCGGGAATAGTGTCCGGGATGTGACTGGTCCGAGCGAGCTTGCCGTTCTCGTCCGGGTTCCAGAAGGCGATCTCGATCATGTGGTTGGACTCTTTCCAGAGCCGATCAGCCATGCCGAAGGAATGGAACACCTGAAGCGGCGGCGGAAGCGTGCAACAAATTGGAGCGCAAGAGTTATTGATGAGGATGGCTTGAGAGCGAATGTACAAAAGTGGAGCTGGATGGAATTGGAGCTAGAGCGCACACACCTCGATTGTCCGGCACTGGAGGCCGTCAGCCTGGCCGCTGTAAATCTTGTCGTTGCGCTTGTCAATGATCCTAGTCCTCGCGCCGAGTCCCTGGGCGGCCATCCACTAAGAGGATGGCGATCCATCGACGATCAGCGGGACGGAATGAGCTATCTACACCGTGCCGTGCACGTCATACGCACATTAGCTGCCATGAGGCCGGCGGGCCCGGCACCGACGATCAGGACATCTGTGTAGCTGTGCTTGATGCCGTCCTCCATTTCTTGGGACGTGTACCAAGGCTCGAGTAGAAGAGGGTCGAGGTGGAGAGAGCGAAGGCGCTGCTGCCGGACGGAGAAGAAGAACAAGAGAGGCTGGCGGATGTCTTCTGTCCAAAGAGGCACCACCGCGGTCCGGTCTTTTATGCTCGCCTGAATTGCGAGTACGCGCCGGCGGTCATGCGGGGAACAGCGACCCGGTGTCCAGGCGGAGCCCCGACTTCTCCAAGCAAAGAACAGCCCACCACGGCCAGGTCGAGCAACGTGAGAGTGACGGCCCCAAGGCAGCTTGAGCCCCACCGGACTGGAAGGAAGCCAGCCGCATACCCGTTACCTGCTCCCGAGCCCGCTCCTCCTACGCCAGTGTTCTCCGATACCGAGACCGGAGATCGGGCAGCCGCTCCGACTTTTTGGGCGCCGTTTCCGGGCCAAGCCATCGTCGCACCACGCCTTCCATGGAAGCCGGCACAATCATTCTACCCGAGCGAATCCCACGTGCTGCGCCCGCACCGAACCCGCCGCGACGGGGTCAAGCGGCGCGCGTGTGCGACGATTCGGTGAACATGTGCGCCGTATGGATTCCACTTGCACTTGCCGCGACCTCGTGACGAGACGTGATTACGGATTACGTCGGCAGCCCACGCCGCCGTTTGCGCGTGCCTGACAAACGCACACTGCTCGCGGCTGCGTTCCGACTTTCTCCCCAAGCATTTAACATGATACAGTCAAACTTGTCTGTTAGCATATGGGTCCATAGGCACACCTTCGCATAGCGCATAGCGATCTCGCTTTCCCGCTTGTCCCCATCCAAAAATTGACTAATCCCAGCCAAAACACTGGTCTGTATGCATACTAAACATACCCGCATATTGCAAGCACTGACACCGGTGCCCTCCTTACCAGGTATGCACCCTCGGCATGCATACATGGGTTGAGGGGCCGTGCATCATCGTGGCGTGGAGATTGGCAGCGACGAGCACCGTGGTTACGCGGCTGAAAGCGGATATGGCTATGTGGGCAACTGTGTTACTGCGGTTTTCCTCTTTGTATGCTCTCATTAACAATAACGAACCAGTAACATACACTTTCGTCCATCCACCGTCAGTTCTAACATTACTACACGTGGGTGCTTGTCCGCGTTTCACCATCTCTTTCAAAGAACATGTCAACGAGCAGCGTAAACAAACCGATCTTCGACAATTCTTTTCTGCACACGCTTCTTCTTGAACATGGTTGTGTTATGACGAGTACATACTCTACAGTAAAGCTTGGAATTCATGTCTTGATGGACCCTATCGACTGTGGCAACGAGTGCGGCAACTCTGCATAGACCACTCTGTATAGTCACCCTTTCGCATACTGCATAGCCCTCGGGCAATACAACCTATATGCTTATAGACAAGTTTGACTGTACATAATGGGCCCTGAACCGGCCTCGTCCGTGACGCAACCACGCCAGCGAGCAAGCAAGGGCAACGGCTCTCTCGCCGGCGTCGAGCACCCCGTGTCTCCGCTGGCTGGGACGACGAGTTTCGAGATAAGCATAGGCCTAGCAGGCCCGCCCTATCCTACCCTCGCCGCCCCCATCCGTCGCATGCCCACAACCTCTCGCACACCGAATCTCGGCATAGAAATAGCAGACGCGCCTTGCCCCTCTCGGCTCTTTCGACAGAGTCGCCATAAGTGAACTGGTGACGTGTTCCTCCATCTGCGCATGTATAGACAGACAGCCGTGTGTGATCAGTGCATGCCGACAGAGGCATGAGGATGACGTCTAGGGGGCTTCCGATGGAGATGAGCGGCGATGCGCGGGGGCTCGACCCGGTTGACGACGACCTTCCGTGGTTATTGCTGGCCGGTCACTCATCATCGTCACCATCTCATCTCCTCCCCCCTTATCTGCCCTCCCGTCCGCTCTCTCTCTCTTTATCTCTCTCTTGTCAGCTCTCTCACCATCGCCCCCGCCCTCTCGCTTCCTAGGAAGGAGAGGAGACATTCGCTTGCCACATTCTCGCGCGACCGTCTCGAGTCGCAAGGACAGACTCGCTCGACCCCGCTTAGGGGTTTGGGGCGCCTCTCTCCCTTACACGCGCAACTTCTTCCTTCTTCGCGCCTTTTCCGACGGCGCCGGCAAGCGACACTTGCACGACCAACCGTCCTTTCCCTCGACGGCCGACAACACGGCGGTCACCTCCAGACGCCCCACCACCACCCATTCCCATCCATCCTCCGCGTTCACTCCCGCTCTCCCCGGCCGCGCGCGCTGTTCGCGACCTGCCCTCCCCTTCTTGCTACACATTGATAGCCCCACCTTGCCTTCGAAGCGACCGTCAGCTTCCGCCCGCTCTTTGGGAACCCCTTGCTGGCACGACTACCGGCCAAGCCGACCACAATCAGCCCCGCAGCGCTGCCCTCCATGCTCCAATCCGAGGCGCCTATTAGCATCGTCCGCAAGGCCGCCAACGGCGACCACCAGATTCGCGTGACCGACGACTCTACCAACGAGCTCTACGACCTTCACATTTCCAACGGATCTCCCTTCACAGCTCCGCTCAACCAACAACAGCAGCACCAGCTGCACGACGAGGAGGACCAGCGACGCCAGCAGGACGGCTCCGACCCAAGTCGGCTTTCCGCCCACCGCACCTCGTCTTCCTCGGGCCCCCGCGTGCTCAGACTGCCCCAGATCTTGGGCTTGCGCAACATCGGTCCCGTGTCGAGCCCGAACGCGTTCGCTGACGGCGGAAGGGTGAGGCAAGAGCTGCCGCCCTCTCCGCCGCCGGAGCCCTCTCCGCCCACCAAGGACGTGGAGGAGGGAAGCGCCGAGATGCTCGACGACCGCCCCGATTTGTCTCCTCAGGCGAAGCACGCCTCCAGTTACTTCGACGGCCCTCATTCTTCTTCCCCTTCCAAACACCCCAACGGACTGGACAGCGCCGGCGATGTGGACGGGAGGCAGAGCGCCGACGGCGCTTCTCCTTCCCCGCCAGGCCCCCCCTTGCACGGCCGACGCCCATCCTCTGCCTCTTCTTCTTCTCACGGCCGCTCTTCGTGGGCGACGTCGACACCCATAGCGAATCAGAAAAGCGCCGCATCAGCGACGGCTGGCAGTGTGACGGGCTCAAGCGTCCACTCCGAGTTTGTTGACGTCGCTCGTAGAGGGACGCCGCCGACCGTGGCCGTAACGAATGCGGAACCGGCTGGCAACTACTTGCATCCCAACAGCGCCGCCGGGCTCCGACCCGTATCCAGCGGCGGAGGCGCGAGCGTCCTATCTGCCGGCGCTACCGCCACGGTAGACGGGACAGCGCCCGTTACGACGTCTGCGTCGAAGCAGCAGTTGCCCGGCAGGAGAAACACGACGGGCTCGGCGGCCGCACCCAAACGTGTCCGCATCCCGCAACGCCATTCTTCTCAGCACGCCGTCTCGGGTCTCCAATCTCGCGCGCCCGCTACGGGCGGCAGTTCAGTCGGCGGTGCGGGCGCGCCCTTGGCCGACACGGGCGACCCGGCTTTCGAGGACGATGTGGCGAAGCAGGCCGAGGAGATCCGTCGGCAGAGGGTGAAGAAGCGCGAGAAGGCTGCGCTCGAGCAGGAGGCGGCGGGACAGATGGCGATGGAGGATGGGTATGTAAGCGAAGAGGGCGGTGTGCGCACGAGGAGCCGGAGCGTGCGCAGGCACGGGTATGGCGGGGAGGGCGACGTGCCAAAAGTGATCAAGGGTAACTTGATCAGCGAGGGACACGCCAACTATGTGCTCATGTACAACATGCTTACGGGCATTCGCATCGGCGTGAGTAGACGAGTCCCTGACTTCTATCGTCTTCGATGAATGTGTTTGGGCTGAGCCTGCTTTCGCTGTTGGGTTCTCCTTGTCGACAGGTCTCTCGATGTCAGGCCAAGATCAAGAGGCCCCTCACCGACGCTGATTATCAAGCTCGCCACAAGTTCACTTTCGACATGTGAGCCGCCAGTTTCCTGAACGTCCCGCGTTGTGAAGCGAAAGAGCTTGACCTGACGTCCTCGTTTCCTATGTACGTACGCACGCCAGCGTCGGCAACGAGTTGACGCCGTCGGCCAAGTACGACTTCAAGTTTAAGGACTACGCGCCCTGGGTGTTCCGTGAACTGCGCGAGTACTTCCACCTCGACCCCGCCGACTACCTCCTCTCCCTCACCGCAAAGTATATCCTCTCCGAACTCGGCTCGCCGGGCAAGTCGGGCAGCTTCTTCTACTTTAGTCGCGATTACCGCTTCATCATTAAGACGATCCGGCACAGCGAACACAAGTTCCTGCGTTCCATCCTCAAGGACTATCACGAGCACGTCAAGCAGAACCCGCACACGCTTCTCTCTCGTTTCTACGGCCTCCACAGGGTGAAGCTCCCGCGTGGGAGAAAGATCCACTTCGTGATCATGAACAACCTCTTCCCGCCTCACCGTGACCTCCACGAGACGTACGATCTCAAGGGCTCGGCACAGGGGCGAGAGTATCCGGAGGAGGAGGCAAAGAATAAGCCGGGCGCGGTGCTCAAAGACTTGAACTGGGTTAAGCGGCGACGGACGCTCGAGCTCGGCCCGGAAAAGAGGGTCGTTTTCGAGGAGCAGCTCAAGAGGGACGCCGAGCTGCTCAAGCGGCTCAACATCATGGACTATAGCCTGCTCGTTGGTTTGCACGACGTCCAAAGGGGTAACAAGGAGAACTTGAGACAGGACCGGCTTACGGTGTTCCAGGTGAGCCGGTGATTCCTCGTCGCTTCTTTCGCTCGTCTGTCTGTTCACGAGCGGTGCGCACAATTGCTGACCCTCCTCTGTCCGTCGCGAATCACTCAGCCCGAAACTACACCTCGCCGGAAGCCGACCCAGGTGACGAGGCACATCGACCCGACCGCCTCTATCGTGCGCGGTGCGCTCAGTCGGACGGACCCCAAGTCGCTCTCCAGCGCCACGACCAAGCTGCCAGACCGCGATTCGTCGGAGCGACGGCACTTCATCTTCTACCAGGACGAGGGAGGGTTCCGCGCCACGGACGAGTACAACCACCCCGGAAGTACGATTTATTATCTGGGCATCATCGACATCCTCACCCCTTATACGTCGGTCAAGAGAGCCGAGCACTTTTGGAAGGGGATGAGTCATGATCGGGTGAGTTGAATAGAGCTTGACGTGTTCTGATGGAGCCTACCGAGCCGTCGCGGAGGAGTCCAACTTACGTCCTTCTTCATCCTCTCGCGGGACACCTGCACAGCACACCATCTCAGCCGTCCCGCCGTTAGAATACGGCGACCGATTCGTAAACTTCCTCCGCTCCATCATCCGCGGTGGCGACAAGTCTTCTAGGCCCAAGGGCCTCGAAGACCCGGCGCCGGGCGAGGAGACGATCGTGCAACCAGCCCAGGGCGCCTCTGTCGAGATGGGTGCCGTGGCTTCCGGGGCTGGCTTCGGCGCGGCTGTCGGCGCGGCCGTGGGAGTGCCGAAGGCGTCGATGGGGGCGATCGAAGACGGATCTATGGCCGTGCCGCTAGCGCCGGCGGAGGTCGAGAAGCGGGAGGGGGCCACGACCATCGCAGAAGAGCGTTCTCCTTTGAGCTCGCCGTCCTCCGCGCCCGCTCCCGTCGCCGCCTCGCAGGATGGCGGCCCTAGCGCGAACGGGCCCGTGGCTGCTCCGGAGCCTGACTCGTTGGTCAAGGAGACCGACGGCGTGACTCCTGTTGTGGACGGCGAGGCGGTGGCGCAGAAGGTGGAGTGATGATGTTGCCATTTTCAGCGCACCACACACTAGAGCGCAGACATGATTAGACGAACGACCTTGTCTGTCCGTCAGTCTTTTTTTCTTATCCTTGCCTTTATTTCCAGCGCGTGTTTCCGCGGGGGGTGGGGGGGGGGGTACGTTACTTGCCATCATTTATTTCATCCTTTCTTTTTACCGGTTCTTCCCCTCTCCCCGTCTTCACACGGACTGTCACCTTCAATTGTACGCTGTGAGCCTTCATTCATTTCTCTTTGCGCATCTTCACGCTCGTCGCTACGCCCCTCCTCCACCCTGGGCCTTTGCCGAGCCGAGCCTCCCACGTTCTCTCTTCTCTCTTCATTCCGGTCTTCGGTTAGTCTTGCCATCCTTTTTCTTCTAGTCCCGTCCTTCTCTCCTGGCAAATCCCCGCCTCCCTGCGTCAGCTCTCCATGATGGCCAGGCTCCTCACGCTCGTTACACCATCCTTTCGCCATCGTGTACTACATTTTCTTTCCAGAGCTAGCGCTAGCTTTTTCCGCTTGCCTTTGTTCCGGTGAACCATTCGAACCTCTTCGTTCCCCTACGTCCTCCTTCGGACAAGCTCGCTCGCCTCTCCGCTCCCCTGGCCGTCGTCGAATCGAACGGCGGGCGAGGAAAAACGGGGTTTTGGCTGCGGAGCGCGTAGGCAGAAATTTCAGACGATGGTGTAGTGAGTGGGGCGGGTAAAAGCCACGACCGAGGTGGTCCGTGCGCCGATCGGCGCTTCCGGGTGGGCGAATGGGGAGAGGAACGACGACGACGACGGACAAGGATGCGCACAAGCTCCTCGCGTACCTCGGGAGAGATGGTAGTTTTCTTTCTCTTCGAGATGGGAACGCTCTTCGACCCGTTCCAAGTCGCTCTTTCAAGGAAGCGCGCTCCCTTCTGTCTGGGCGGGGTGGATGGAGAAGAGTCGGGGGGCGATCGAGAAGGAGGAGAAGAGGAAAGGAAGAGGAGACAAAGGCTGGGAAAGAAAAGACAGAGAAGGCGGATGGTTGGGCTAGCCGAAGAACGAACTCGTCTTCCCGGACCGCCTTGGAATTATCTTCCTTACCTATGGCGTTGGTTCTAACGACCCGCCTCGTCCGCCGGCCCAGCCGTGCAGTTCGTGGAAGAGATGGACGGGAGAAACGAACGAACGTGCTCGTGCTCGGATAATCTCCTTGTCCCCTCCGTCCGTCCGTCGGGCCCGGTCTGCGAACGGGGCCGCCGTCTTGTTCGTTGGTCAACGTGCGGAGGAGAACAGGACGGGAGTAAACGTGCGTGCGTCGCTACGGAAATCTGAAAAGGAAAATAAATAAAAAAAAGGCCGTCTTTCGAGCTGGCTAAGCTCGTTCCCGGCCGGCTGCTCAGGAAAGGGAGCACGATGGACGGAGGGAGGGAGGGGAGGGAGGGAGGGAACGCTTAATAAGAGACGACAGACAGCGCTTTTCGTCCAGCTCGCTCGTTCCAGACACACACACGCACACACACACACACACGCGGACACACGGTCCGCCGGAAGGATCGGCGTGGGCGAGGGAGAGACGAGTTTCTTCCTGGATTAGACGAGCTGGCGAGTTGGGCGCAGGCGCAGGCGCAGGCGGTTGCACGGCGGCGAGGACGTCGGTCTACTTGGCAGGGGCCATGCTATGTATCAATGTATCTATGTATTATCTATCTGGGATGGAGTGGATTTGGAGGCGGTGGCGAGTGCGGGGGCGAAGAAAGAAGAACGGCGGGCCCCTGCTACGCTATCCGCTACCCTATAGAACCACTCTCTAGGGCGACGTGTGCGACCGCCAGACCGAGACGGAGAGCCGGTCCGCGGGCCGTGCCGTGCCAATGACGTTTTCCCCGTGACCTGACCTGACCTGACTCGCCGGTACAAACGGGGGCGCCCAATATGCGACTGCTGCGGCGGCTGGGCCTTGCCCTCGCCCTAGCCCTCCCATGCACACGCGCACGTGCCCCGTCGGGTGGTACGCCGCAGCCGCTTCATCTCGGTGGGCGGCATTTCAAACGGACAAAGAGCGAGGATAAGACGAGGGTATAATAAATAAAGCAAGGTTAATGCGAGGGCGACTCATGGCTTTTTACGAGCGCCGGCGCAAGTCCGCCGACGAACGAATGAACGACCCAACCAAACCGAACGAGCCGCCGAGCCTGCCCGCGCTGGCCGTCGTCGCCGTTGCTCGCCGTCGCTCTCGCTCTCGCTATCGCAGTTGCAGTCGCAGTCGCAGTCGCAGTCGCCTACGCAGTCGCCTACGCAGTCGCCCTCGCTTTCGCCCTCGCCTACGCTTGCCCTCCGCCGTGTCGTAGCCGTAGCCGTTGTCGCCGTAGCCAGCGCTGGCCTCGCCTCGCCTCGCCTCGTTCCTTCCCTTCTTCTCTCCCATTCCCTCCCTGTAACTCCCTGTCCCTCGCTCGTCTTCCCTTTCCCCTCCTCACTCTCCTCCAAACACGGTCAGGGACCCTCCCTTGGCAACGGAACGATCCCCCCTCCGTCCGTCCCTCCCCCCCTCTCCACTCGCTCTCCCCGCCCGTTGCCCTCCGCGCGAGCTTGCGCCCGGGCCGGCCGGACGGCAAGGCAAGGCAAGCTGGGCGGACAGGACACGACACCGCTGCGGGCTTGCTTGCATCTGAGCGGACGAAAGCAAGCAAGTGTGACCACTCGGCTATCTCGTGCGTCGTCGCCGTCGTCGTCGTCGTCGTCGTAATCGCCTCGCCTCGCCTCGCCTCAGCTCAGGTCAGCTCAGGCCAGGTCAGATCAAGTCAAGTCAGGGCAGGTCAAGTCACGTCGGACAGATCAGACACAACACACACATCTATCGATCTATCGACCTGCTCAGCTCCGGTCCCTCCGCCGGCCGCTCCTTCCTTCCTTCCTTCTCGCCTCGCCCACCCGACCCAGTCGTCGTCCCCACCGACCTCGACTCTACTCTTCCACTCACATCGCCCCATCGCACTTCATCCTCCTCCTTCCTTCTCGCCGCGCCTCGCCGCGCCCCACCTTCTCTCCTTTCCTCGCCCCTCCATCGACCTACCACTTTGGTGAGCTCCATCCACCTTGGCCCACTCCTTTCTCCACCCGTACCCCTGCCTTTCCTTTCGGCCCCGCCCACTCGCTTCGTCCCAGTCGTCGCTCACCCTCACTCTCTCTCCAATTCGTCCTTCCCCTCAGCACACTCATCTTGCCGACAGCCCCCGACGCTCCTTTCCCCCCCACCGCCCATAGACTACACAGCCCTTCCGCGCCGCACCGCCCCTCGCAGTCGCCTCGCCCTCGCCCCTGCTAGACGCTCGTTCGACCGACGACAAAGGCGACGACAACGACTTTGACGACGACTTGACAACGCCGCCCCCCGTCCGTACCCGAGGCCATGGTCTCTCTCGCTCTCAATTGGTCGCCGCCGGACTCGGCGCCCCTCTTCGACACGCCCACCGACTTTCCCCCTTCCGCCAACGGCGCTACCACCACCGGCCAACCCTCTTCGCCAGCCACGCCCAAGGTCACACCTGTTCCTGCCCCTTCCGTCTCTCCCATCGGTAAGGCAGACTCCGGCACCTCCTCCTCCGCTTCCACCTCCACCGGTACCAACGTCACCGCCCGCTCCACCCCTCCCTCCGTCGCCGGCAGCTCGTCCGGCTCGGAAACCACGCCGAGGTCTATGAGCGAACGGCACGGCCCGGCGACGACAGGCAAGCCCGGCGGGGCGGGGGACGCTGACACCGGGGAGAGCAAGCCGTCGCAGTCGCAGTCGCAATCGCAGCAGCAGCAATACCAACAACAACAACGACAACCACTGCAGCAGAGGCGGGACAGGAGCAACAGCGAGGCGCCCACCAGCTCGGCCGCTACGCCGTCGCCCGGCGGCGGCGGACCCGTCGAGGTCCCTTACCGCTCGCCCTCCGTCCCTCCTTCCGCCGTACACCAACCTTCCTTTTTCGTGCCCACCTCCCAGCCGCCGCTACCGAACCACCAATTCGGCTACCGCCAACAGCCGCCCAATATGTTCTACCCCCCCGCGCCCCCACCACACAGTCAGTTCGCCTGGGCGGCATATCAGCAGATGCTCGCCGCCCAAGCACAACAGTTTTACGGCCATCAGCCGCAGAACGACTTTGGCCCACAGCAGCACCACCACGGCCCTGGCGGTAGTGCGATAACGGCAGGCCCAGACGGTAGGAGACGATCAACGTCCGGGCCCCAGCGCCCACCGCCGCTCCTGTACAACGACTCCTTCCACCAGCAGCTCGGCTACCCTATGCCGTACGGCAGCCTACCTCGCATGCCTGCGCTTCCTCACCCCATGATGTATGCGCCGCCCCACCCTGGTTCCCCCGCTGGAGGCGCCAGGCCTCACCACATATCCCACTCTCAGACCGTCCCTGACCTCGGCGGCGGCTTCCATCCCCACCGACGAGGCCCTCACCCCGCCGGCCTGCCCCAAAAGTCCAGCTCTGAGGCCGGCACCGTGCCCCCTTCTCGGCCGCTCGATTGGGGCGGCCACTTCAAGGTCCAGTTCGGCCAAGCCTATCCCCCACCCGCCTACCCCACTCAACAGCAGGCCTCCCCGCGTCTTTCCCCTTCCGCTCCCGCGTCTGGCGCCGATGAACGTCGACCAAGGGCTTCCAGCCATTCCGCCAGTCACGATCGTCGGCGTTCGCCCAACACGGCCGCAGGCCCCGAGCGCGGCCCGCCGCCGAGCGCGTACACCGGCGTGAGCGCCGCCGCTCAACCCTCTCGCTCCTCTCCTTCTTCCGTCGCGCTCAAGGTGTGCAACACCACCGCCTCCTCGTCTGGCCCCACGTCGCCCCAGGTGCGATCGCCGGCGGCCTCGTCGCGTTCGTCGCCCGCCTCACACTCTTCGACGCCTTCGGTGTCCAGCGCGGCCGGCGTTCCGCTGCCCGCCTCTCGACCCCAGTCGCCCCAACGCTCCTACTCGGACAATAGCCAGCGCTCCTCCGCGACCATCACCCGGCCATCGTCCCCATCGCTCAGGGCAAGTATGCCGACGAGTCCCACGCCGCCTCGACCAGGCGGTCACAGTCGGCACGGCTCCACTACATCCGTTCAGAGCTCATCGGCTTCCAAGCCGCCAGGCTCACACGCGCAGCCTGCTCTATCGTCGCCCGTCTCGCCCACGTCGCCCTCGTCCTCGCAGCCGCAACAGCAACAACAGCGCGATGGTCCTGGCGTTCGACGTCCATCTCTAACCGGCCCCGCGGCTGGCGGAAACACGAAGAAACCCTCGCCGCTATCCCAACAGCATCGCGCAGCCACACCATCCGTCGCGTCGACCGGCGACGACGAAACCGCGACGCAGGCTTCGTACGGCGGTAGCGACAGGACCTCGATCGACCGACCCGTCAGCCCGACGACCGCCGCCGCCGCCACTGCCGCAGGCAAGGCCACGAAGCAGACCGGTTTGACTGGCCGACTACGAAAGGCGCTCGCCTTTGGCAGCGGCGAACAGGAGACGGCTCCCGCCCCCGCCCCGGCCGTCGGTCAGCAGCACCACTCCCGGCAGGGTTCCACGACCACGGCAGCAGCCGCACGGACACTTGCCATCTCTGCTCCCGCTGCGTCGGCCCCCGCCCCATTGCGACAGCATCAGCAGAACGCTGCCGCTCAACCTGCTTCGACGGACACCAAGGCTTCCTCCGGCTCGACGCGCTCCACCTCGCCTCCCAGCACGCCCGACCTCGGCCCGTCCGGTTACCCTGGAGCCATGTCGTCTGGCGCGTCGATCAGCTCGACTCGCGGCGGCGGGCCCGTCGGCGACGACGCCGACTCGACGCGGGGTGCTACGGGAGCGGGCGCGGCGTCCGGTGGCAAGCGACGGGGTTTGTTCAACCGCAAATTCAACTCGTCGACGGACAACTTGTCCATCTCGTCCAAGCTCTCCACCGTCTCGTCGGCGTCGGTCATGCTCCGTAAGATTGGAAACGTGGGCAAGATTGCCAGGAGACATAGTCTGATGGGCTTGACGAACATGTTCAAGGACAAGGATAAGCGCAAGGAGGGCAAGGAGGGCATTCATGATGACGACTTTGGCGTCCTTCCCGAGTTTTCCGCCGTCCAGCAGCAACAACAACAGCAGCAGCAGGACGGGACGGGCGGAGGGAAGAAAGGCAAGAAGGCCAAGGTGGGCAAGAAGGCGGGCTTGGCCAAGGCGAGCGTGACGCACGCCACCGTCGAACTAGAGTCGGGCTCGAGCGGCCTCGAGCTCATCGAGGGTATGACGCCCGCTGCGAGCTACGTCCGACAGCATCAGTTGCAGATGCAGCGCCAGGCCGAGGAGGAGGCCGAGGCGCGCGGGCAGGAGGCGGCCAAGGTCAAGACGACGGATGACGTGGCGGAGAACCGGACGCGGCTGCTCGAGAAGGAGAAGGAGAGGCTCAAGTCAAGGCGCGGCTGGAAGATGCGCTTTGGCGGAGGCGGCCGCGCCGAGGCTTCTGGTGCAGTCGACGGCCAGCCCGGCCCCGAGCCCCCGGCGAGCGGCACCCCAGCGCGGGGCGATGACGCCGGCGCGGGCGGAGAGGACGATTTCGGCGGGAACTTGTCCGGAGCCGTCGCCGCCCGTCTCGCCGCCTCTGGCGTGGTGGGCCCGCAGGATTCGCTCGTCGCTCGAGGTGGGGCGTACGCCGGTCCGAGGTCGTTGTCCGGGTACGGTGCGGGCCGGGAGGAGGACGATGACGACGAGGACGACGAGGAAGAGGAGGACGAAGAGGAGGAGGAGGAGGAAGAGTTAAGGCCTCCTCATGCTGCCTTTGCCTCTCGGGGAGGGGACGAAGAGTACGATAGCGAGGGAGAGACGAGCAGCTTGAAGCACTGGGGAGAGGGTATCGATCGGGCGAGAGAGGCGAGTAAGCGGTGTGGTCCTCCGAGGGGGATCTTGAAGAGTGAGTTTTTCGTTCTCTTTTTTTTTTTTTTTTTGAGGACCGGGGATCGAGATAGTTGACGCCGCACGTACGTTTTCGTCTGACGTCGCGTCGCGCCTTCTTCCTCGCCCGCCGGACAGATGCCGGGTTGTATAGTCAGGAGGAGTTTTCACAACACATCAATAGGCCCTTCGCCGGTCGGCCGCGCTCGAACTCGTACGACGTGCCCAACCAGCCCAACGCGGGAGCGTCTGCGCCGCCGCTATCGCACATGTCCACCTCGACTGACCAGTTGGACGGCCTGTCCCGGCCGTCCTCTCCTCAGACCGCCCACGCTCCCCTTCGCGACGCCGAGTCGACGCGGAACGCCGGGGCCGGCGGTCAACCTGAACCGCCTTATCGACATCATTCCAACTCGTCCGCCCCGACGCTCACGCTCATGTCCGACGTGTCGAGCGCCCCGCAGCAGCAGCGAGGCCCGCCGGCGGCAAAGAAGCAACTCACGTTTGCGGGAACGCACATCTACCACTCCACTTGGCCCGCTCACGTCTACGACCGACGAGGCGAGCTGGCCACCGCCAACCGGCTGACGCCGCTCTTGGCCCAAGCGATCAAGGAGGAGCTCAATACGTACAAGATGGAGGAGATGGTCGTCGCGCCCAGTTCGCGGGTGTACACTGTGAGCGTCGACGGTAGACCGACGGTCGGTCTACGCGGTCAGCCAGCGCACAGCTCACTTTTTCGCTGACGTCTCATTTTTTTGACCTTCTGCAGCACTTCTTCGTCTGAGGTCCCACCTCGACGCTTTCTCCGACCTCCATGTTTATGAGCCAAACACGAAGGCAGCTTGACCTTGTCCATCTGTACAGTAAGTCGCGAGGAGGACCTTGCTTCCTGCGCGGCCGCAGGCGCGCTCACCTCATCCCTTTGCCGCGCCCTTGCCCGTTCGCAGCTAGAGTCGGGGCTCTCGAGACCTGCGAACGGCCCGTGCGTGCCGCGCCGCATGCTCCGCCCAGCCCAGCATCTGCTTTCTCTTTCTTTATCATCTTTTCTCTCGTTTCCTCTCCTTACAAGGACGCTCGCTTCCCCCCTCGTCGCGGCGCACGATCGCATCGTTCCGATCGCTCTATTCGATCTCCCTTCTTGCTCCCCACCGCGGACCTAGCCATCGCCGCGCCTTTCCTTCCCAGGTTGCACATATCCCACTTTTTCTTCTTCTTCTCTGCCCACGCCGGATTTGCCTTCTTCCGTTTTTCGCCCCCTTCCTGGCGCGGCCTATGACGATTCCCTCCGATCGACACAGCCCCCCCCGTCCCCCCGTCCACGTCCGCGTTCTTCTGCCTACGTTCGCACCTATCTTTTTTCTTCCGTCTCCCGATCATCACTGTCATTACCCTGCATATTTTCATTTCAATTCCCTCTCTCGTCTCCATCTCTGCTCCATTCTTTTTTTTCCTTTCGTTTCCATCCTTCGTCGTTTCGTTCGACTCGCTCGGCGACCGCTTCTCAGGAGACTGGACCCCCCTTCCTTTCCCTTCCCTTCCTAGCCCGGACCCGACGTTTTGCGTTAGCGTCTGCCGCATCACGACCGACCGTCTGTCTTGGCCGTTCTCGGACACGTTTCCCTTCTCCCATACCCCCCTTGTGAGGATGGTTGCATGCCGGGACCGCGTTCCCTTTTTCTTATTTTTCCCATCCCGCGTCGTCGACGACGTCCCAGACCTTTTGTCCTCCTCCCCTTATTGGACTCGCATCGAAGCTAAGCGTCGCTTCGTCGCCCCGCCTCTCACTCTCTCCTTGCCTCCTCCCCCCCCTTTTTTTTTTTTTTTTTTTTTTTCTCTTCATCCTTCTCGTCTCATCTGTTCATCTTGCCCCATTCGTCCGAGTGGTCGGCCTGGCCTACACGGACGTGACGTGGACGTGTGCGCGCGCTTCTTCTTTCCCTTTTGTCCGTTTGTGCTGCCTCCCTCCTTTCTTTCTTTCCTTCTTTTCCTTCCCTTGCCTGTCGACTAAAAAAGCTCCCGGTTCGGATGGAAATCGTTTCCCAATCTAGAGCAAAGAGCGGGTCACCTTCGTCGTGACCCCGCCACCCACTCCACTCGCCTTGCCACCCCCGCCTGTCTGAGGCACTCCACTCGCGTCGGCTACCGACCCTTTGCCGCCTCCTCCACAGTGCACCCTGCCCGCTACGTCCGAGTCTCAGAACTGGCTGGATCGTGATAGCGAGGAGGCGGTTCGGTGCTTTCGAATCATCGCCTCGCAGCTCAGCCGCACCTCGCCTACCTCCCGTCGTCCGCAAACGTGCATCAGCCCTTCTGCACGCCCTCGCACAGGTTGGTTGGGCGTATAAAAATGATTCCTTGGAAATTGTGGCGTGAACCGAGGCTTTCCTGCAACAAGCAAAAAGGAAGTGGAGCAGCTGGAAGTCGAATCCAGGACCTCGTGCAGGCGCTTACACATGCTAAGCACGCGCTCTAACCAACTGAGCTACAGCCCCGTTTTCCTGTTAAGGCGCGTCGTAATAACCTATATCACGGTTTGGCATACAAACGAGTCCTTGATCGGCGCGCCGCAGTCGAGCGAGTCGCGCCGCGTCGCCGTGACGGAGATCGATCAGGCATGGAGAGGTGGATGGATGGATGGATGGCCCACCGCTGACCGGGCGCCTTATCCCAGAGTCTGTTATGGCAACCGACCCGTACGCTCATCTGTCCACGGACGAGTTGAGATCCAGGCGTGAGTACGAGCATGGGTGCCCGTGTGCGTGTGCATGCCGCCGTCCCACTCATCCCGTCCCTTGCCTGTCGCTCGTCCTTCCCCTCGCAAAACAGTCGCGGCGGCCAAGGAGCGCAAGACGAGGCTGCAGCGCACGCTCTCCTCCGTCGACCGCGGCCTTGCGCCCAGCTGGTCCCCCTCCGACCGCACCGCCCTGTCCTCCCACCTGCTCGCCTCGCTCGCCGCGGCCTCGTCACCGACGGACGCGGAGGACAAGGCAAACATCTACCGCGTGACCGGGTGGACATGCTTCGAGGTGGAACTGGAGGCGGGAGGGAGGGAGAGGAGGGAGAGGGAGGAGAAGGGGCTGGGGAGAAAGTTGGGCTTGGGCGTGAGATTGGAGACGTTTTGGAAGGGTGCGTGCGTCTGAAAAGGGGAAGGATTTGGAAGTCGCTGACCGTCGACCTCGTCCATCTTGCGACAGGCCGCTTCTACGAACCCTTCTACCTCATCCTGTCGCCCGCTTCGCCATTCACCACCCCGAACGAGCTCACCGTAGTGAAACACACCATCCCGCATTTCATACCCCTCGGCCAGCTCGTCCAGCGCTACCTCTACGGCGACGGCGGCGTGAACGGCAGCTCTGGAAGCCTGGAGGTGAGCCGCGGGATGCGACATGGAAAGGGGAACAGTCAAACGCAGTCTGACCGAGTTGGAGTCCCCCTCCCCCTTCGCCCCAGCTTTTCCTCGAACAGCTCCAGATGCGCCTCCAGGAGTACGTCGCCCGTCGACAAGAGTCGCTTGAGGCGCCACACTCCCCTCCCGGCTCTCAGTCCACGTCCATGTCTATGGGCTAAGCTCTGGGAGCTTGCCGTCGCTTGATGAGCCGGCTTGCAGAGCGTGTCCTCTACCACCTTCGAGACGGCGCGCTTCTTTCCCGGACGAGCGTCACGACGATCCGCCCAGCCCATCCATCTTCCACCGACGCGCCTTCGCCCGAGAACGCGCCGAAGCAAGCGAATCGCACCGCCCACCAATAGCGAACGCAGTTCCCATCCGCGGCGCGTCATCTCGCTCCTTCGTAGTCTCGCCATGGCCAGCGGACCCAGGTCTTCTCCGTCGCCCTTTCCTCCCGACGGAACGGGACGACCGATGGATAGGCTCGGCGCGTGGCTTCAGCGTTGTGCTCTATCGTTGCCGTTGTCGTCATCGTGGTCGTCGTCGTCGTTGCAAGGGCGTCTCCGCTCCGGTGCGGCACGCGGTTCGCCGCGTCGCTCTATCGCGCCAGGGGTTTTCGTGCTGGGCGCTAGTCGGGGCTGCATCTCACTCAGCTCCTGTTATGTACACTACACAGCACGAGGGTGCTTTTGAGGAACGTGGCGCGTCCTGGGCGGCAGGGGCTTTCATCCATGTCATTCAAAACGGGATGCCTATCTTTAACGAAGACCGAGGGGGCTATGAACAGGGATGCCGCGGTCAACTAAAACAGAAGACGCTGGGCATCAGATGGACGAGTCGGAGGCAAGCACGCGGTTGTCGCTCACGCGACTGGCCTGACCGACCACACCACCCACCGTATCTGAGTTTGGGCGCCTAGCTCTCGTCACCGTTAGGTCGGCTGGCAGTGTTGGTAGTATACAGGGAGTGCGTACACATGCAGTACAATTAACCAACACGAGTCGGCGCCGATTCCGGCGGTCAGCGGTCGCGCGGCGGCGCAGAGCGGGGTGGGCCGAATAACTCAATTCGACGGACCCGGAATGCTCATCTCGTCGTCTGTGCTGACGACGACGTTGGGCATCCTATCCTTCTCTTCTCGCTTAGGCGGAGAGAGTGGAGAGGGAAGTCGGTGTAGCTGAGAATGAGTCGGCGTGCTCGAAGGAAGCGGGCAGACGGCGTCGGCCTATTTAAGCGTTCGTCTCTTCTCGCCCTCGCTCTCTCTTCTCTCTCTTCCACCCTCACTCTGTCCACTCGCGACCTTCCTTTCTTCCCCATTCCACACATTCCGCCCAACTTTTTGAGACATCCGCCGCCGCCCAGTCGATTCCCCATTCCCGCTCCTCCCCCGCTCCCCAGCTCGCCCTCCCAGCTCTCATCCAGATAAAACCCAACCCCCGCTGTCGGCGCCCCGCTAGCCAGTCAAGTCAAGAATCCCCCTCCCATCCCACCACCATGAGACACGACCCGCCCGTGTCCGTGTTCGAGTGCCCGTCCTTCGTCGCCCTCCAACGCACCGATTCATCCTCCTCCTCCTCCTCCTCCTCCTCCTCCTCCTCCTCTTCCTCCTCCATCGCCTCTCAGCCTGACTCGGACGTAGGCCACATCCCTCCGCTACCCTCCGCTCTCGCCAGGGCCAACGTCCGCCCTTCGCTCGATGTCGACGTCGTACCCACAGGCCCAGTCCACCTCGACCACCTTCCCTCGCCCGCCATGACCGTCAGCCTGGCCCTCCGCCAGGCCGCCTGGCCACCGCCCGAGCCGTGCTCGTCCCCTTTCCCTTCCAGCAAGCCTCTTCGTCCCCGTCGCCGACGGCCGCCTCCCATCGCGACTACGGACATCGCGACGACCGCGACGGCCGCTCCGGACAAAGTCGCCGCCGACGTCCACAGGCGGCCGCGCGGGCCCGAACTGCCCCCCCCACCCGCTGGACCCATCAGCCCTCTCTTCTTGCCGCTCTCCGGAGAGAGGGAGGGGAGGGGAGGGAGGGAGGGGCATGAGGGAGAGGAGGGGAAGGAGGCTGGTCAATACTGTTGCCGCGCCACTGCAATGCTGAAGAGTGCCGTCGCTGAGACGCTGGACGGGTGGATCCCCGTGTTTGGCATGGAGTTCGCCAGGGGATCCACCTCTGTCCTGGTGCGCTGCGTTCTCAAGACCCCCGACGTTTCCTCACTCGAGGTGACGGGGAGGGTACTTACGAACACGAGCGACGTATCCGAGTCGTTCCGCAGGGAGCTCCGGGCGCTCGGGCGGGTGAGTGGGCACCCCAGCATTGTGCGCTTCATGGGCGAGGTGCCCCGAGTGGGCATCGTGCTCGAGGAGGTGCAGGGCGTAACCCTCTGGGAGCTGCTGAAGCCTACGACTCAGTACGCGCGCCTCAGCAGGTGGTACGCCGAACTGATGTCTGCTATCTCCTATGTCCATGGCCATGAGCTGTCGCACGGGGACATCGCGCCCGGGAACATACTGATCACTGCGGAGGACTCGGTGAAGCTGTGTGACTTCGGCAGGAGCGCCGCCGTGGGCGAGGCGCTGGCTATGGCGACAAAGTGGTTCACTGCACCTGAGGTCCCTGGCGACTCACTGGACCCCTACCTGGCTGACGTCTTCTCCATAGGCGCACTTCTGGCATGCATGGTGAAGCGGTCGGAGCCGAGTGATCACTGGACACCCGCAGCCGCAGTCGGTCCGCACTCCGAGCTCCACACGTGCATAGCACACGAGGTCTCTGTTAAGATGATGCTCGGGGTAGGGTTACGGCCTGCGCTAGGCGAGTGCCCGGCAAAGTTGCCCCGCGAGACGGCATGGCCGGCGCTCGACTAATTTTGAAAACTCCATCGTCCGCTGCAGATATAAAGTGAGCGAACGCGCGAGAGGCGACGATCGTATATACCCCGCTGGACCGGCCTCGCTCATGGAGGCTTGTCTCTCCTTCTCCCAACTCTGGCTACAGACGCGGCGGGGAACGCGTGTCCAGTCCTTTTATTTTTTTTTCATCTCTTCACCAGCGAGCCTCCCCCTCCCCGGACGGAAGAGCGAGACGCCCTTCTTCGGCTCTTTTCCAACGTGCCCAGCGTGCCGCCGCCTCCGCTCGGCCGGCACCGAGCGCGGCCTTCCCGGGCATGCTTGGAAAAGAAAGGTCGCACTCGCTTGTCGGCAAGCGGAGGTCTGGCGTTGCCCATCCCATCGCACGCGGTTCAGCCGAAGCGGGCGACTGCACCGGTCACGTCTTGCTCGCACTCGAGGGCGCTAGGCCGAACGAACGCGCGGACGGGAGGGAGACCGCTCTCCCGACCGACGCTTCCACGGCCGTCGTCCCCGATACCTATTTCTCGCCCCCATGCCACATACCCACGTGATACTGTACTTCGCTCACCCATCCATCCTCACCGCAAACACAAATATACCCCGCGTTTCTGCTTTTCCCGACCATGTCGATCGAACTGGGCGAGGAGACCTGACGATCTATCTGATCAGGTTCCGGCCAGCCAGCGCACGCGTAGGGGGATGACCTTGAGACTCGGCCTCGGTTCTCCTCACACCGCCGTCACACGCAGTCAAAACCGCTCGCCTTTCACAGAGGGGCAATAGTCGTGGTAGGAGCTACACAGGCACGAGTCAGATAGATATGGAGGGCCCTTCGAAACGTTGGCTCTTTGGGCGGACATACGTCCGATTGTGGGGGGAACCTTCGCTTTCCGCAGCATCTTTGACCGCACCTCCATCGCTGTGGAGCCTTCGTCGCCCTATCTCTCAGGCCTGGCGCTTTATGTCCTCTCCTTCCTCTTCCATCTCGCCTTGGCCTCCTTCTCGTCTTCTGGAGGGACCACATCGTGCAGCTTCCCCTCCTTTTGGTGAGGCCACTGAGGACACGATTGACGTGGAAATCTTCTGGTTTGGAGCGCTCCAAGATCCATCCTCGTCGCTATGTGCGTCGGTTTCCAGTCATCCTGCTCTGTGGCAAGTGATTCGATACCTCCCTTCTCTCGACCGTGAACGCCACGGCCAAACGCACCGACCTTCTCACACATTTAATCCAAATATCAAAGAATGAGAATGCGAATTGGGAAGCTGACGCTTTCTGTACCAGTCAGCCCCAGCGCCGTTTGTCTTACTCAGCGGAGACGGCACTTTCTTTCGGCGGCGAGCGAGAGCTGATCAATCATGGTTTTTGCTCGCAATGACTGCCCCGCTCGCGAGCTCGTTGAGGAACGCTTGGTCGTCCTCGAGCTGCCCTTGTGGTTCTATTAAGGCGCGCCTAACTCGAGACGCTGTGCGTTGAAACGCGCCGCCCGCATCTCTTCTTTCTCTCCCCTCCCCCTACCTCACACTTTCGACCGGAAAGCTCCGAATCGTAGCAAACCCAATGACTTCCGTCTGGACTCCGCAAGGCCCTGACAGAGACAGACGCACGGACCCAGTGAAGGACAGTGTGAGTACGGACGGCGACTGGGTAGACGTGAGGCTTCCGATTCCCTTCGTAGACTCTTGGTCTCGTCGCGTTTGGCTCCTTGCGATTTGGGCTCACCGGCCTGGATGTCACATGGGGGGCGGTCCTTCCAGCCGATGCGTGAGGGACCCTTCGATGAAGGCGCTGCTCTCAATGCAGTGAGCATCGTGCCTTTGTCGGACGCTTAGGCTGCCCCCATAGGGGACAAGTGTGGTCTGTGCGCTACATCTCCCGAGTGCCATGGTTCGGATCCTGACATCAACGTCTCCCCCTCCGCTTCATAGAAATCCACTGCACAGGTAGAGCACCGTGAGATCGCTTCGAGCGCTGAGCAAAAACAAGGGCAGCCCGCGGAGCGCAAGGGCTTCCTGAGTCGTCTTTTCGGACGTCGTCAGGACCAAGACCAGTCCACCGGCGCACGCTCAGATGGTGCTCCCTCGCCTGATGCCGTCGTAGTCGAGATCTCGAGCGCGAAAGAAAAGTACCAGCCTTCACGCCTCGTCCGCCTTATGAGTCGCACGCCGGAACGGGTTCGCCCACCGCAGAAGGATCCGTTCGAGAACGGGTACAAGCTGGCTACCAAGGTGGGAGATGTGATCTACAGCAAGGCCGGCGGGCAAGGTGGACCTCAGGGAAATGTTATGGGCGGTAAATGGGTGCTCAAGGTGTTCCCCGAGGCGACTCCGGAAGAGCGAGATGACATTCATAAAGCGGTGCGTTAGCTCTCCACAGGAAGAAGGAGGGACGCTACGACCGACGGACGACCGGCGCTGAGCTTGACTTCTGCTTGACATTTTCCTCCGCCAGCTCGATCGCGCTCAACAATCACCAGGGCTGACAGAAGAGCTCCAAGGGCTCTTGCAAGAAGCAAAGAAAGCTCTAGCGCGGGAAGAAGACCTCGAGAGGGTCGATCTTGGTGCGCAGGGGCCGTCTCGCTACGTGGACGTCGGGGACGAACTGGGCGTGGGAGGCATCGAAGCTTCGAGAGAGCTGCGCGAACGCGACAGAGGTGCGGAGCCGAAGGAGGAGCGTCAATATAGCTCTTCGCTGATCGACCGCCTCGGGGAAAAGTTCATTCTCGGCTGGGGAGGCGGACCTGAACGAGAACGGGTGTCGAGGAAAAGCCCTGGTCCGGCCAGCAGCCTCGACGTCCCACTACCGGAGACGATGGATCGCAAGGCGCGAGCGGCGGCGGAGAGCGCGGCCGTAAGAGCACAGCAGATGGGTTTGCCCGTCGACGAGGCGGAGAAAAGGGCGAGAAAGGCTGCAGAAAACGTGATGCGAGGCAAGGAGGAAGTCAAGCAAAAGGCGGGTCGCGCGGTCGATGACACTGGAGAGGCCGTGTCGTTTGTCGGCCAGAAGACGCGTGAAGCGGCCGACCGTACGAGCGAAGCGCTGTCCGACATCAGAGACCAAGCGCAGCGCTTCGGCGACCGGGCTCAGGACTTTGGCGGCAGAGCCGCGGCCGCTGTGAAACGGGACGACGAAGGTTATTCGGTCGAAGACGCCAAACGCGCCGCCCAACAAATGACGGACGAGACGGTGGGCAGGGTTCAAGATGCAAAGGACGTCATACGCCAACGGATGCCCGAGTCCTGGACAGACCGTCTCGGCCTCACGAAGGCTCGCCAAACCGAAGAGGGCTCTGTGTCCGAGTTGGAGGAGCGCGCCCGAGCACTGTCGCATCAAGCCAAAGAAGCCGCGGGCGCGTTCAAGGATCACGTTCAGGAGAGAGCGGACGAAACCGCCCGGGAGGCGGAACGATTGAGGCGAGAGATGGTCCGACGCGCAGAGCAGAGCGCTGAAGAGGCCAGCAAGAGGGCGGGAGAGGTGAAGGAGAGGCTGGAGGAGAAGAATCGAGAGAGCATTGAGCGAGCCCGTCAGAGCATGGGCCAACAAGAGAGCCAGGACGAAAGTGGGCAGGGTCCGCTGGCGGAAAGGCTTGCCTCGAGCTTCGCAGCAGCGCGACAACAAAGCGAAGACGCTAACACGCTCGTCGAGAACGCTGAACGCAAGGCGATAGAGCTGGCACGGCAAGCTCAGGAAACGGTGGGCGCGGCGCGAGAGGAGGCTTTCAGAAAGGCGCAGGAGGCCTTGGAGACGGCGAACAGTTTGAGGAGGGAAGCTACGAACAGGGCTCGTCAGACCGCTTCTGTCGGCGAGTCCATCCTGGCCGCTGCGAGAGACAAAGCCAAGGAGGCGACGCAGCAAGCCACTAGCATCTTCTCCACCGACCGCGGTGTGGCCCAAGGCAGCAGTGAAGGAGAGTCGTCGTCCTTGGCCGACATGCTCGGAATTAGCTCGACGGCGAGAGCGGTTCGACGAGACGAGAAAGAGTCCAGCGGCGCGGCCATACGACAAGCTGAGCAAAAGGCTGCAGATCTCGCTCAACGCGCCAGGGAAGAGGGGAAAGAGAAAAAGGCGGAGGCGGAGAACGCGGCTCGGGAGGCTGCGGAGCAGGTGGAGCAAGTGAAAAAGGAAGCTGCGAAGCGAGCGGAGGAGGCCGGGAGGGAGATGAACGAGCGCACGAGGGCGACAGTGAGCGAGTTGAGTCAGAGGGCGAGGGAGACGTTCGAGAGCGCTGCGAAACAGAGTCAGCAGGGGACGGAGGAGATGACGAAAAAGGTTCAGGATGCACTGCTGGCGGCACACCAGGTATATGAGCAGCAGCAGCAGCAACAGAGCGATTCAGAGAATGAAGGCGCTCGGGTTCGCGCCCCAGCTCCGACAGAGCGAGGCAACGATAACCACCACCGGCCTCTGACGCTGCAAGAACTAGAGGAAATACGGGAGAAGCTCAAGACGAAGCTCTCAGTGGAGGAGCTCCGAGAAATCAGGGAACGACTTAAGATCCGCGGCGCCGAGCTGGACAAGTACAAGCCGGTCCAGGTGACCGGAGGGGACACTGGTCCGATCTCGGTCATGCTCGGGAAGGACCCTCGGTCGCCGAAGTACTGGGAGAAGAGACGAAAAGCGGAGGAGGGGAATGAGGAAAGGGGACCGACCGTCCTGGAAAAGTTCAAGGACAGCTTTAAATAAGAGCGTCCCGCCGTGGCCCGCTGATCTGACGACCTCGCTCCGCGTCCTTCCAGTCGCTCCCAACGCCCCCGCAGCCTTCTCGTCGTTCTCGCTGCTTGGGGAAGAAGACGTGAGCGTGCCGCCGGTGATCCAATGTCTGTCAGAGGAGTGAGTCGATCAGCGCGTGGGTGCGCACTTGTATGAAACGTAATGTATTCAATTGGCGTTGACTCGTGGAGATCATGGCTGGCGGCGGGCGAGGGGGGTATTTACGTTTGGTCTACAGAACAGAAGTGGGGGCGTCCAACGGTGTCGCTGGATTCCTTGCATCGTTCGGGAGTCCCATTGAGGACCAAACCCAGCTCAAGAGGAGGCGGTCGCTGTGGTGGCCCGTTATCGATTCTCCCATGGCACCACACCGCCTTCGAACTGAGCGCCTTCGCGACGCAGGAGCTCGGTGGTGACAAGACGAGCGGACGTGACGCAACCTGTGGCGTGGAGGCGTGAGGCAGGTAGAGCAGAACAGAAGAGAGAGAGAGATGTCAATTCGATATGCTGGGTCGACGGACGGTCGCCGAACCGTGTTGCGCGCGGCTAACTGACTGACCTTCAAGGAGAGGTATGCCTGGCGACCAGCTGCCAGCGAACCAAAGGCCAGGCGACGCCGTCACGACGTCTCCTCGCTGTCCTTCCCTCGTCTCCTTCGCGACGGCCGCAGCGGGAGACGGGGGCACACCGCCTTTGCCTTGCATCGGTCCGAGCTTCATCTCCCACGCGCCTGGTCCCCTGTCCAAAAGGAAAGACGGACGCGTGGTCGTCTTGCGCCGCTCATAAACGAAGAAGCTCCGCTGAGCGAGCTTGCCTTCCAGGGTCAGCACTACGCGCTCAAAATGGCTGATGCTGAGGATGGCGGAGGGTCGGGGTGCGAAGGCTGGCAGTGGATTGGTGGTCTGCATCAAGAGGGGACGGTTAGGGTCTTTGTGACCGGAACAAGAGTCGGAGTCAAGTGCGTGGAAGGGTCGGAGGATGTGTGTAGCTTGAGTGATTTGGTAGTCTGACGGCATGGTCGCTTTGAGGCCCTCGTCTGACGACGGGCGCGTCCTCTCTCTGGTGCACTGCGATGCGACCGGCGTGACTAGGTTCAGGTCCCGCCGGTCGGAAGGCGAACGCGGGAGGACGTTGGCGTCACTGTCATAGAGAATGTATGTTCGACCGGGGTGTGAGCCAATTCTGCGGACGGTTTGCGAACACGAGATGCGCAAGCGAAGCGGACGCCACGAAAAGGGAAAAAAAGGATTGCGCACGTATGATTGATCACCACGCTCCGTTCGTACCTGAAGCTCCGAAGCTTCTCCATGGTCGCGCTGAGCACTTTCTTCTCCTCTTGTCGATGCTGCCGCCCGTCGGTTGTTAAGTTGGTCAGATACGACCTGAGAAATTCGGCCGTCTGGTTGGCCTGAGTGGCGAAGACGACGTGATGGAAACCGTCCCAGGTCTGACTGTCTCTTTCGTCCGCACCCGCGTCGTCCTTCGTCCGAGCGGGCACTGTGCTCTCCACTTCGAGCCTGACCGTCCCTGGCGACGTGGTCGAAGGGGCGATGGACTTGACGGCGGTGGAGAGGTGGATCTGCTGCGGAGGAAGTCGGGCAGAGAGGCGAGAGACGACCGTTCGGACTCCAGAGCGGACTGTGAAGTGATTTCGTAGGAAGGTGAGAGCGACATAGTCTTTCGGTCACGGAAGGGAGGAGGCGTTGGGTCGAAAAAAAAAAGACGTTAGGAACGAGCGTCGGCCCGGGCGCCTGAAACTTGGTGCGCGAGAAAAGGCCTCTCGACTCACCCAAGACTTCAGCCACAGGCGTCTGCTTCACCACCTCCCACCTCGCCGTCATGACGGCCGAGAAGAGGGGCACGATAATGCCATCGACGAAAACGTTCTGCGTCCCGTCCTTGGCGCCGCCGCCGCTAGAACGCACGGTTCGATTGCGAGGCGTCCAATCGCCCAATCGCTGCTCCTCGCACCATTCTACGAGCGTCTTTCTAGACAGCTGATGATTCGGGTCTCGCGTGTGGCCGGAGTAGTGATGCCAGAGCGCGAGGACTACGAGGCGGATGTAGGCGAGGGCGAGGAGGAGGAGGAGAGAGGCGTGGGAGGCGAGAGCGACCAAGTAGGCGAGCAGAGCGCGCGGCGAGCCGACTAAGCGGGAGGCGGATGGGGAGAGGTGCGAGGGAAGCGAAAAGCCGGACAGGCCGGATCGGCCGTTGTAGATGATGAACGGGACTATGGACTCGTCGCTGTCGCCGTCTCCTTCTCGTTCGTTCGGCGAAGCGGAATGGGGACCGACGGTGGAGGAGAGGGAGAGGCGGGAGCAGTGGGCGAAAGAGTAAGTAAAGTCGGACTTGCGGTATGGGACGTCGAGGTAGGCGTATAGTTGGAGGAGCTCAGGGTAGTAACCTGGGAGGGGGAGAGGAGCATGGGTGTCAGTTTGGAACGATGCTCATGGTCGACCATACCGAAGAGGGAGGTCCGGCGGACATGTGCAAGGAAGGCGAGCTGACCTCCGGCGAAAGCCCTCATGGGAACGTCAATCCGGAAGGGCGCCTCGCCCTTGCTGGGTATGACGGTGATGCTGTTGCTGTCCATCCCCAGCGACGCCGCGCGTTCGAACAAGTGCACCTCGACCGTCACGGGTGCCGGTGCCGCCTTGCTAGGCCTTGTCCCGCCGAGCGTCGTCCTTCTTCGTCCACCCTCCTGCCGTCGTCCTTCTCCCTGAAAGGCCTCGAGAGGGGAGGCGAGCAAGTGAGCCGCCGTGAGGCCCGCGAGGCCGCTCCCGATGACGGCCACCTTGACGGATCTCGGAGGCGCGCATCGCGGAGGAGTGCTGCCGTCAGTTGGACCGTTTGTTGGAGACGATGACGGAGGAGCGGACGAGGCAGGCGAGGCCGGCGTCGAGTCTAAAGCGGCGGCGGCGACGGAGGACGAGGAGGAGAAGGAGGAGGAGGAGGAAGAGGAAGGGGGGCGAAGATGGTCGCGTGTCATGGCGAGGGCAGAGGGGGCGGTGGAACGATCGGCGCAGGTACGTCGTCGTCGTCGTCTTGTCTCGTCTCAAGCAAGGCGTTGGCAAGCCATCAAGAGCGGAAGGCGACGCGGAGGGAGAGGAAGTGTGGCCGCGGGCGTGCGAAGACGGGACGACTTAAGTAGCTGGTGAGCAAGGTCCAAGGTCGCGTATGTCCATTCGAAGAGGCGGCTAAGGTACGTAGCATCCGACGGCCGCGATCTCGGCCTGCTGAATTTGCGAAAAGGTGTATATCTAATCACGAAGACAACTGAAATTGATGCAGATCGGACGACGGTCGGTGACGTCGACGGACCCGCCGCTGGCCGCCGGAGGGCCATGCATGCCCCAGGCGCAAGCGCAAGCGGGGGCCATGGGGACGACCGACGCCCGCTCGCTCGAGGAGCCGGCGCCACCGTCCGTCCGTCCGAATTGCGCTGCGCTGCTCCGTCGTATCCATCCATTCCTTTTCGCCCGTTCACCAGCCGATGTCAGTGTCCGTCACGTTCACGTGCCCACATGCGCGGCGGTGTGGTGCGCTCCTCGGGGTCGTGGGAAGCGGCGACTGCGGCAGCAACCCTAGTTCATGGCCGTCGCCACCTCACGACGCCTTCGCCCATCGCGCATCTGCTGTTTGGCGCCGCCGTCCGACCGACCGACGACCCGTCCGTCTGATCCTCTTTCGATTACCCCGCCGCCTTTTCCTCCAGCCAGCCGCAGGGTCGAGAGATTGATTCTCGGATAGATTCGACTCCATCCCCTTTTCCACTCCAGTCGCGTCCAGTCGCGCCGCGTTCTTCTCATCCGCCCCCGCGTCGAGTCGCCCCTCCCATCCCTCTCCACCCGTCCCTCCATCCACTCCCATCCACCGCCATCCCGTCCCTTCGGGGTCGCCCAGTCGGCGACGCACGCCATGGCCATCCCCCCCTCCGCGTTCCAACACCCTCCCTCCTCCCCTGCGCCCAACGGCACCGCCCACGTCGCCAACATGACCGCCTCGACGCCCACGCCCGCCGTCGGCGCGCCCGCCCAGACTGGATTGCCCTTGAGCAGTTTGCCACCCGCGATGCAGGCCATGCTCGCCGGGATGACCAAGGAGCGCATCACCCAGATGATCCAGGTCAGTTCTTCCTTCCGCACCGCCGCCAACGGCCCCCGAGCCCGGCCCAGCTCTCCGCTTTTCTTCTCATCAGCGCCCGGCCGGACTGACCCGTCCCATCTCGCGCCCGCTCTTCCTCTTTTTTTTTTTCCGTCCTACAGCGCATGCAAACCCTCCGCGCGCAAGGCGCCACCGAGCAGACCAGCCAAGAGCTCGTCAAGATCACGCAGATCCTTCGCGTCTTCCAGCATGTCCAGAACCTAAGGACGCAGCAGCAGCAGCAGGCGCAGCAGCAGGCACAGTCGCAGGCTATGGGTGCGTTCTGTCGTCGATATTGAGCTCGACTGGGATGTGGAACTCACCTTGTTGCATCGCTACCTGTCGTCCTTTTTTGCTCTCTTTCACAGCGGCGCAGATGACCTCGGCGAACGGCACGGCGGCCCCTCTCGTCGCGTCCACGCCGGCGTCAGCAGCTAGCGTATCCGCTTCTTCGTTGATGACGGGCGTCTCCACGCCAGCTACGACCCTGGCTGGCTCGATGCCCACGGCAATGCCGACAACGGCGACGGTGACGAGTGCCCCTTTCGCCGCCGTCGACGCCTCCGGTCTTGCCGCCGCCGCTGCCGCCTCTAGCCCTGCAGCGCCCACCAGCTTCTCAAGGGAGCAGCTAGAGACGCTCAAGTACCAGATCATGGCCTATCGACTTCTCTCCCGCAACCTGCCGCTACCTCCTCAACTTCAAGCGGCGATATATGCGCCCAACGAGGCGGTCAAACAATTGTCGGCGGACGAGAAGAAGCTCGAACAACTGGGCATCTCCAGCAAGATCATCGACGCCGCCGTCGCCAAGAGTCAGGCTGCGAGGGCACAGCAAGAGCTGCACATGAAGAAGGACGGCAGCTTGGACGCCGACGCCGCCGGTCCTTCGACGTCAGTCCCACCGCGATCGCCTTCGCCCGTCGACGATCCCAAACGGCCGACCTACCCTTACAACGCCTTCACCAACCCGTGGTCCTACTTGCGCAAGCCGGGCTCGGACGCCGACTCGTTCATGGCGACGAAGCAGCAGCGCCTCCTCGTCCCGTCCCTCCTGCCCGCTGGACTCGACCCGAAAACGCTGCTGGAGGAACGTGATCGCTTCACTCAAGCTCGAATCAGGCAGCGCATCCGGGAGCTGGAGGGTTTGCCGGCCAATTTCGGAGACCGTGCGGGATCTGCTGACGGCCCAGGTTCGGACAAAGGCAAGGAGAATGAGTCGGCGCTCAACGGCCACTACCCCGCCAGCGGCGCTCCGAGGATCAAGGCACTCATCGAGCTCAAATCTCTTCACCTTTTGGAGAAGCAGCGTGCGTTGCGTGAAGAGGTCGTCCGCAACATGAGCCAAGCCACGACGCTCGCGCTCGACCGCACCGCTTTCCGTCGATTCAAGAAGCAGACGCTCCGGGACGCTCGCATGACCGAACAGCTTGAGCGCAAGCAGCGGACAGAGCGCGAGAAGAGGGCGAAGCAGAAGCACAACGACTATCTCGCATCGATCTGCAACCATGGCCGCGATCTCATGAGCGCTCACCGTGCGGCCCAGCAGGCACAGCAGAAGATTGGTAAGATGGTGCTCAAGCTGCACGCCGATACGGAGAAGGAGGAGCAAAAACGCATTGAGCGGATCAGCAAGGAGCGTTTGCGCGCTCTCAAGGCGGACGACGAGGAGGCGTACCTCAAGCTCATCGACACGGCCAAGGACACGCGTATCACGCACCTCCTTCGGCAGACCGACTCGTACCTTGACTCGCTCGCTCAAGCCGTCATGGCGCAGCAGAACGACGACGTGCACGCTGACGTCATCGCCGCAGAGAGGCAACGTGGCGGCGCGACGATAGAGCCAATCGACGAGACAGCGTTCGGCGCTCGCAGGGACGAGGACCTGGAAGAGAAGGATGGGGACAAGAAAGACAAGGTGGACTACTATGCCGTCGCCCACCGCATCACCGAAAAGGTTGAGGCACAGCCCTCCATCCTCGTCGGCGGTACGCTCAAGGACTACCAGCTCAAAGGTCTGCAGTGGATGGTCAGCCTGTACAACAACCGGCTCAACGGCATTCTTGCCGACGAAATGGTACGTTCGCGGTTCTTGTGATGGGCAATGTCCATCGAGGCCATCACTCCGTTATTTAGTCCTCCGTTGACGCTTCGTCTCTTGTCCTTTCAATCCACACAGGGTCTTGGCAAGACCATTCAGACCATCTCCCTCATCACTTTCCTCATCGAAGTCAAAAAGCACAATGGACCCTACCTCGTCATCGTGCCGCTGTCAACGCTCAGCAATTGGACTCTCGAGTTCGAGCGTTGGGCGCCCGCCGTCACCAAGATCGTGTATAAGGGCACTCCGCCCGTGCGCCGCAATCTGCAGTCTGCCATTCGTCACGGCCAGTTCCAGGTGTTGCTCACGACGTACGAGTACATCATCAAGGACAAGCACCTTCTCGGCAAAGTCAAGTGGCTCCACATGATCATCGACGAGGGTCACAGGATGAAGAACACCCAGAGCAAGCTCACGCTCACTTTGACGCAATACTACAACTCGAGATACCGTCTCATCTTGACCGGCACGCCGCTACAGAACAACCTGCCTGAACTGTGGGCGCTGCTCAACTTTGTTCTTCCCAAGAGTGAGTCGTCAGTGCGGTGTCGTCTTCGTTGGCCGCGTTGGCTTGACGGCTGACGGATTGCTGACACCCATGATTTTTCTTGCCCCTGCTCAGTTTTCAACTCGGTCAAATCCTTCGACGAGTGGTTCAACACCCCTTTCGCCAACACCGGCGCCAGCGGTGACAACATGCAACTGAACGAGGAAGAGGCGCTGCTGATCATCCGTCGTCTCCACAAGGTCCTCCGACCTTTCCTGCTCCGTCGTCTCAAGAAGGACGTCGAGTCCGAGCTCCCGGAGAAGCAGGAGAAGGTGGTACGGTGCAAGATGAGCGCGCTTCAATGGAAGTTGTACCAGCAGATGAAGAAGCACGGCATGCTCTTTTCGACCGACGGGTCAAATATGAAAGGGTGAGATGGCGATGACCCGTAGTCGCGCTATCACTTTCGAAGGCTGTTCTGATTCTCATTCTCTTATGTTGTCGTGCTCTCGCCTTGCAGCAAACCGGTTGGAATCAAGGGATTGCAGAACGCTATCATGCAGCTGCGCAAAATCTGCAACCACCCTTACGTGTTCGAGGAGGTGGAACGCGCCGTCAACCCAACCAAAATGAACGGTCCAGACTTGTACCGCGTTGCGGGGAAGTTTGAGCTGCTGGATCGAATCTTGCCGAAACTCAAGAGGACGGGGCACAGGGTCAGTTTTTTCTCGAGCGCTTACGCCTGAGGAACGGTGGGGACTGGAAGACTTACTCCGTGTATCGACACGCTGTTGGCCATGCAGGTGCTAGTCTTTTTCCAGATGACGCAGATCATGAACATCATGGAAGACTATTTGCAGTATAGGGGCCACAAGTACTTGCGCCTGGACGGTTCGACCAAGCCCGACGATCGGTCGATGATGGTCAGAGACTTCAATGCGCCCAATTCCGAGTACTTCGTCTTCATCCTTTCCACTCGCGCTGGTGGTCTCGGTCTCAACTTGCAAAGCGCCGACACTGTCATCATCTACGACTCGGACTGGAACCGTGAGTTGAGCTTTTGAGCTGATTTGAATCACTTGGAGCGGCAGAAGCTGACGGCAACTCCGCACGCGTTCTTGCCCTAACACAGCCCACCAGGACTTGCAGGCTCAAGACCGCGCCCACCGTATCGGTCAGAAACAGGCCGTGCGCATTCTCCGACTTGTCACCGAAAAGTCGGTCGAAGAGCAGATCCTCGCTCGCGCTCAGTTCAAGCTCGAGATCGATGGAAAGGTCATTCAAGCTGGAAAGTTCGACAATCAGACGTCGGCGGAGGATAGAGAGGAGTTTTTGGTGGGCATCGCGCGCGCTTTCTCGGTTCCGCTGATTGCTTTTCGTGCTCGGTTACTGACTCGTCAAGTTGTTTTGATATGTGCGTCCGCAGCGAGCCATGCTTGAAGCAGATCAAGACGATGGCGACGAGGAAGACGGCGATCTGGACGATGACGAGCTGAACGAGCTTCTCAAGCGCGGCGAGCACGAGATTGAAATTTTCCATCAGATGGATGTCGAACGCGAGCAGGAACGCGAGCGGGAGTGGAAGGCCCATGGCGGCAAGGGACCTCGACCGGAACGTCTTATCCAGGAGTCAGAGCTCCCGGAGATATACCAAATCGAGCACGAAGACCCGTCCGGCGAGGGCATGGAAGAAGAACTGCCGGCAACGAGGAAGAGGACCAATGTGCACTATGACGACGGTCTCACAGAGGATCAGTGGCTTAACGCCCTCGAGAGTAAGTCGTCCGCGTCATCATCATTGTTGGCGGCGTTGTTGCACGTGAGCCCGGCTGACGCGTTTCCGTTTGGCGTATTGGTAAGACTCGGACGATGACGTCCAAGAGGCCATCCAGCGCAAGAGGGAGAGGAAGGCGAGGCGTATGGCGAAAAAGGGTGTGGCTGAAAGTTCTACGGCCGTGGGCACGCCGGGATCGGACGTGGGCTCGGTCGAGTCACCGGGTCCCGGGAAGAGGAAGCGTGGTCGCGTTTCCGGTGGCAACGATGAGGAGGAGACGCCGGGTCCTGCTGGGAAGAAGCGGAAACCGAACGACGATCCGGTGCGGGAGCAGCTTCGGCTGGCGCTGCTCAAGTGCTACAAGGCGGTGGAGAGTTGTCACGACGTGGATGGGCGGCGAAGGTGCAACCTGTTCCTGGAAGTGCCAAGCGCGGAGGACTATCCGGACTACCACCAGATCATCAAGCAGCCGATGGCGATGCGAAAGATCAAGCGCCGGCTGGACAATCGATCGTATCGGTTCGCGTGGGAGCTCAAGGAGCACTTTTTGCTTATGTTCAACAACGCCAAGACGTACAACCAGGAGGGGTCATGGGTGTACAACGACGCGGTGGAGATGGAGAAGGCGTTCTTGGCCGCGTACGAGCAGTTTGTTGCTTCGACGGACCTTCCCGGCGCTCAGGGCGAAGGACCCGAAGAGGCGCCGGCGGCTGCGACTCCGACGCGTGGGGGCAAGGCAAGCAGAAGCAAGGGACGGGGGAAGGGGCGCGTTTCTAAGGGCCGGGGAAAGGCTGCGGGTAGAGGGAGCCGTGGGTCGAGCCTGGCTCAGGAAGGAGATGAGGGGGAAGAAGAGGGGATAGATCAGGAAGACGGGGAGAGCGTCGAGACACCGGCGCCGGCGCCGGCTCCTCGGCTCAAAGTAACGCTCGGGCGGGGTCGAGGAGCGAAGGCGAACTCTCGGTCGGTGCCGTCGACGCCGCGGACGACGGCGACGTCGACACCGGCGGGCGGGGAGGAGACGAGCGAGGAGGATGAGGACATGCCGGACGTGGAGGACGAGTCGAGCGAGGAGGACGACTAGGCGGTCGCTGGTCGGTCTGTCTGTCTGTCTTGTCTGTCCGTCTTGCCCGCCTGCCTGTCTGTCTGTCTGTCGATCTCAGCTCGAAGGTGCACGCGGTCAGTGCGCGTCGAGGTGTATTTCTAGTCGTGTCCTTGCCGGCTGTGTGTCTTTTGTGTGTGTGTATGTGTCTTTCCCTCGAATCGAAGCATATTCGTTCGAGTGCAACGGGCGTCTGAGTTATTTTTTTTTGGTGGACCGTCAAGGGTTAGGGGGAGAGAGGGGATGGCGAAAGGAGGGTGAATCTGAACCGCTCGACCGCTTGTACATGAACCGTCGGGCGCCAGAAGTGGGCGGCAGAGCCTAGCCAACCGAGGACCATGGACCCGCTTAGCCGAGCGATACAACCTGACCGTCAAACCTTGGACCCCCGAACCCGTCTCCACCTCTGACCCCTTTTCGGTACACCTCTCCCCCACCTCGCTCGCC
>JAMDHS010000122.1:0-51238 GCA_029717555.1 Peribolospora baueri
GGGGGGGGGGGGGGGGGGGGGGGGGGGGGGGGGGGGGGAATGGGCAGGGGTTAAAGCTTGTTTGGTGATAATACATGGGTCGGGTCTCGGGCTGGAATAAGCTAAGGAGCGAGGATGGGAGATGTGAGAAGAAGAAGTCGGGGACGGCAACATGGGGGACAGGGCTTAGGAGATTGTATAGAGTAGAATGTCGGGGAGCCGGAGGAAGGGGGGGAGGAAAGGAGGCAGAGGATGACGATGGGTGTAGAAAGATGTAATGCTAAACGAGTGGCGAATGCCGGAAAAGGAAATTGGGGCAATGCAGGATTGATCGAAGACACCGTAATAACGGTTAAAAGGTAAGGGGAAGAGAGGGGCGAGCATCCAGGCCAGACAAACCGGTGTTAACGGCCGGAAAGAGTAGAGGTGCCGGAGTGAAGTACGAAGAGAGTGGCAGCAAGGGGCAGTGTCGAAGCGAAGGAAGGAAAAGAAAAGGAATGAAGAAGAGACCGTTCAGGCTAGAGCTGGACGGCGGAGAGAATGATTGAGGGAAGACGAAAAAATGGAGAGTAGGTGGCAAGATGGGAAGATGACAAGAAGTAGTGACGAGGAACAATATGCATGCTCTCAGCCAACGGGTGAACAGGGATGTCAGATAGGCGATGGAGGGACGTGGCATCAGATCTCCATCTCCCCGGCAGGGTCTTCATCGCTGACGGACCCCAAGCTGCTCATCTCCTCATCGCTCTCATCTTCCTCCTCTTCCTCTCCAGCTTCATCCGCGGCCTCTTTAGTCGCATAGCGCGAGACGTACTCTGGTGGCGGTGTCAGAGCAGAATGGATTGTGGGAAATTGTGGACAAGCAGATAGGCGTTTAGGAGACCGCGCCAAAGACACGCACGGGAGAGTCAGCGCTGAGGTATGACGTGATCTAAAAAGGCTCGGGATGTTCGCTCGACTCACCCTTGACCTTGTTCTCATAGTTCTTTGGTTCCCGCATGAGCATCGCAGCAGCCTCGCCGTTCAAGGGGTCCGTTGGATTTGGGTAACGGAGGAGTTGTGGAAGGAAGACTTCAAATATGTTGATCATGTCTGTTCGCGTTTGGGGACAGGGAGTTTGTTTTAAGAGGAGGCTAAGTAAGCGAAAAGACGGAGGACGATTGGCGAGCAAGGAAATGGTTGTGGCAGACGCACCGAACATCGGTGACCACGTTTGATTGATCACGTCGAGACAAACCGAACCGCTTCTATTATAAAAGCCGGTTATGGGGACAGATAGCTCCAGGCTTCAGCGTCTGTCTTGCCAAAGCTCTCCTCACAAGACGTAAGGTGTTGAGACTACAGCATCACTCACAGCTCGTCTATGTTGGGATGAAAGATTTTGTTCATGAACCCAATACTTGGGCTCTTGTAAGGGTACTGGTCTGGCAATTCGACGTGAATCTTCCACACGCCACCTTCAAAGGGAGCTATACGGTGCGGCGCGAGCGCATGGAACGCGAGCGTCAGCCAGGCCGCTATGGAGCCATCCCGAACGAGGCGCATAAGAGGGCCCAAAAAAGTAGCACGAGGAGCAAATACAAGACACAGGCTCACTCACTTTCTGCTGGACCGTGGAAACGGACGTAGAATTCCTGCATGTTGTCGTTCACTAGTGTTACCTCATAGTCGGACATGAGCCTTGACAACACGAAACAGAACGACGACAGTGGCGAGGTGAGCGGTGACTGCACGATCAGAACTACGCAAGCGCAGATGACCCCGGTAAGTGCTCACAGCTTCATGACGTCCGTCTCGATCCGTCGCTTGGGAGAACTGTGATAAGCGAAAGGCGCGGCGAGGAAAAGGAGAGATCGCTGGCCCTCGTCAGCGTCTCATTGCTGCGCCGCACCGAGGACGAGCGACCGGCAAGAGTGATGCACGAGAAAAAAAAAGAAACGAGGAGTGAACACTCATCATGGCTGATTCTTTACTGGCAAACGATGCAAATGTGACCCGTCGGTTGTGTGGAAATGGAGGTAAAGTGGGCGTTGGCGAGAGGGGCAGGTGATGGTCGTTAAGCCCCCAAAAGTCCCGAAAGCGTCCGCTCATGTTATCACGATCACCGCCGCAGCAGCCGGACATGAGCGGAGAATTGCAAGCTCGCGTGACGTCGCATTCCTTTCACTTCACTTCACCCACCCCAAGGCTGTCGGATCGCTTGTCCTCCCATCCGTACCCAGGCAGCGTCTCTTCCAAGGCCTTCTTTTTGCTTGGCCGAATGGATCACTGCCTTCTCGAGCTGAACGGAAGTTAAAGCGGCCATTGACCGGACGCCGTCGGATCGCTCCATTCTACCACCACCGTCGCCGAACCTGGTGTCCGTATCGCGGTGTTGACCAGTATGGCCCAACGAGCAGGTGGGGGATCAACCGGAAGCCACTCAACGGCTAGTGGCGGCGGAGGGGGTGGCGCGGCGGTGCTTGAGAGAGGACAGGCGTACAGCCAGCCCAGAGATACTGGCGTCGGTACGCATTGGGGAACACAACTCAACTTTGCTATCGCTCACCTCAGAGTGCGTGTTGCGTGTTTATTCTTTCGTCCGGCGTCTTTTCGCTCTCTCTCATTTCTCAACAAGTCCTCAACGTGTGTTTTTTGTGGAACGTGACGCACACTGGCTTCTCCTTTCTTCGTTCTTGCCCGCTCCATTCTCCATATTCATCATCGTAACGACAGCGAACACATCCTCACCCTGTCCGACTCGAGGACCTCGCCCTCCAGTCCGGTGTGGAGGAGCTCTTCAACGAAGAATCGCTTGTGTTTCAACGGTTTCGGGAACACGACAGGGTGCGGTTCGATGAGAAGACGGGGCTGTATAGCTACCGGGTGAGCGAGTCGAGCGGGCTTCTTTGGTTTGTCTTAGGCCTCTACTCGGCCTAATTTTCGGCCTATGGGCCTGTGAATCCATGGTCCTCTCTGATTTTGAAGAGATGTCCGAAGAAATGATCTGGACTGAGATTTTTACCATCGCATCATTGCTGTCTTCGTCGCGTACAAGCCCGATTTGGACATCCGCTCCAAGGCGGACGTCCTCCAATTCATTAAGCAAGCTTACGACCGCGGTGGGGGAATAACTCTGCGCAAACTCCGAGACTCGTGGCCCCAAGCCCCGCAGGCAGTCGAAGAGCTTATCAAAGAGGGGCACGTCCTCGTCACGCGCACCAATAGGGATTCAGCGGTCAAGGCGGTATATTGGAATGAGGTGAACGGGCCAGAGGGACAGCCGGTCCAACAGGGTGAGTTATACCATGCAATGTGCGTCGACGTCGAAGGAGGCTGAGGTATTGACAGCCATCTTTTCTACTCTCTCATACCATATGCTTGTCCGTTTCGCCTCTTCCACCTCGTCTCGCATCTCTCCCATTTCCCTTCCTCGCGATTACAGAGTTTCGAGACCTGTGGCGCGAGCTCAAGGTGCCAGATTCGGTTGATTTGCCAAGAGAGCTCGAAGCTGGTGCGTCCCCCCGTTCCGTCCTTCGGCATCGTTTTCTCGTCCTCACTGGCGCCCAATTTACAATTTATGGGCCCTGCTGCTGCTGGAGACTTGAGGCTGAACTTTATCTTTGTCCTCTTTATCCTCTCTGCCCGGAACGCTATTTGTTTCGCTCTTCCTCTTCTCCAGAGGGCCTTAGCACGATGTCTTCAGGCGTTGCGCCCCCGCCAGGCGCGGATGGCAAGGGAAGCACGTACAAGCAACCTGGGGCCAAGAAGAAGAAGGCGAGCAACCGGAGAATTAAGTACACCAACACCCATTTGGATAAGGGCATCGTCGACCTCAGCAAAGACTATGAGCCCGGAGCGTCGTAGCCTTGTATGCTAGATGGGTGCGAGCATAGAAGAGCAGGTTGATTTTCTCTGCAACCGAGCGTACAAGTTTGAAGCGATGCAACTCGGAAACGACGCGCAACAGAATGTTGTGGGCAAGAGCGGAAAATGCGTCCTCTCTGGCATACCGCAGTCAGGAAGGAGACGTGACACGCTCAGTTGGGCACCGGTTGACTGCATGCGTTGAGAACTGACGTATGATTTGTTCTCCGTGCACCTTGTCCCGCTGTCTCGAGTATTGCAGGTTCATGAGACTCCTTCCCGCATCAGAAATGAATCTGGAATTTGAAGTTTTTTCTGTTCACGTCTCTAGCAATGACCAATCCGTCAGCAAATGGCTTGTCCCAAATAGTACTCACCATTGGATGCTTTCCGACGCAAGCTGACATCGACTTCAACGTATTCTCTCCCACCCTTTGATGACGCCTCCTTCCGATCAGTTGGTAGGATCGGTCATGAAGAAACTGTTGGGAGGAACCGATCGGACGCGGGATCTAGGCAAGGCGCTCAGCGTCAGCCTCACTGCCTGAAAGGTATAAAAGGTCAGCTCTCCACGGTGCCCTCTTCATTTTCCTCACTTCCTCATCAACCCTCTCCCAAAGTGTCATCTCCCAGAGCGGCATCTCTCCTTCTATGACATTCTCCATTTAAAGTCTTACTCTCTACACCAATTCCCCTCAATCACCATGCAGCCACCACCCGTGGCGTTTAGCTCGTAGAAGGCTTTGGATCAGTGAGTTCAAGTCTTTCTAAGCGCTATGGGGTCGCGCTCACACTTAATCCCCTTCTCATGGTCTTGCGCTCTTCCTCTCCCCCTCAGTAACGAGATCCCTAAAGCCAGGGCTCGAACCTTCCCCAATATGAGCTCGGGCCTTTCTCAAATGGCTCTGACCTTTTTCAGTAACGGGGTCCCTACGTCAGGACGACAACGACACCGCTCAGCTTCCCGCGCCTCGCGACATTCCTCGTAACGAACCTCAGGTGGAGGACCACCAGTACCTCCCGCTCTCGCTGCGTTTGGGGTCCCAGCCCAGAGAATCCGCAGGCGAGGAGTTTCTCAATCCTAGCCAGACTGGAAGGGTCTCAACCTTCGCCAGGAGGTTTCGCGCACTTGCCGAGAGAGTCGACTGGGGCGACGATGCCCTTCATGTAAGTTTACCGCCACGGCCTCAACCCAGACATCCATGCGGCACTTGCAGGCCTCGGGCCCCACGCTCCAGTCAACTTCGAGTCCCTCATCGATACGTCCATCGCTATCGACGATACCCAGTTCAGAGCAAGGCGAATCATGAAGGGCAAGGGCAAGCATTCTCAATTGGCCTTCCACCCCGGCAGGCGCACAATATCTATGACAATTACCATTTTAGCAATGGATTCGACTCGATTCTCGTCGTCGTGGACCGATTTACGAAAATGGCCCACTTTATCCCCGCGAACAGTACCGACGACTCCACCAACACAGTTTTTCAACCTCATTGTCAGCAGGCACGGACTTGCCTTGGACATATGTTCTTGTCCTTTCTGTCGCTGGATGTCCTTATTGCTTCGGCCGGTGCTTGTTGCTCTGTAACAGTATCCCCTTCTTGAAGGCGAACTCCGGACGCCTTCGAAGGGAAATTTGCGTGCGTGACTTAACTGAGAAGCGAGGCTGGTATTCACGCGCTTGCTGATCTCCCGAATGGCCTTTCGTCTTGCGGCTGTGATGGGTTTGTCCGGGTACGGGACGTGGAAGCTGACAACGACAGGCGCATCGTGGCTGAGATCAGAGGCGGGAACCCATTGGCGGTGAACTCCGAAACCTTCATTAGTTTTCGAAATAATCGAGCTTGTGGCGTTGAAATACCGCCCACCTGCAGAAACTCAGGAACATCCGAGAACATGCAACCCAGGCCCTCCGGAAAGCCAAAGATCGCGCCATGCGCACTGCTGAAGGTCCGTCTCCACCGTCACCACATATTCGTCTGAATTTGCTCTTGTCGAAGCCGTTGGGTTGGGGTGCTGGGGGGGCGAGGCGTACGGGATGTGGGTGGCCAAGGTCGGGGTGCGGGATTGTGCGCCTCCCGGGGTGGAAGGGCACTTGAGAATCCTTGCCCTTGCCTTCATGATTCGCCGTGCTCTGAAGTGGGTATCATCGATAGCGATGGACGTATCGATGAGGGACTCGGGGGCCTGAGGGCTGCAAGTGCCGCATGGATGTCTGGGTTGAGGCCGCAAACGCGCCTTCCGACTAGATCTTCCGCCGTCCATAAAGATCCACAACGTGTTCCAGTCTCGCAACTCGAACCCTAATCCCGTTCACCCACATCTCCTCCTCCGCCAGAAATCGTCGACGGAGAGAAACACTTCAAGGTCGAAAAAGATCCTGGACTCTCGTCTCGGGAACCGACGATCATACGGGAGTGAGGTTAGTTCGAGGGCGGTAGCCGTACAGCAAGAAGAAGGGAGAGTAGCTCGTCGGCGAATGTGTGGAGTTGTTGTACGCGAATTCAGCGGGAGGCAAGAGGTTGCACCAGTCGTCTTGGAGGTAGTTGCACTAGGTCCGCAGATATTGCTCCAAGATTTGGTATACTCTCTCAGTCTGACCGTCGCTCTGCGGGTGATAGGCAGTGGAAAGGTTGTTGCGCACACCTGCTTGACTGTAAAGCTCCGTGAAGAACTTGGAAGCGAAGAGGGTCCGCGGTCCGAGACTTAATCTTCGCCAGGCCAGAAAAAGTGTCGTGCCAGGTTGGACTGGGTTTTGTCAAATCCGGGATGACCAGCTAGTGGGTTGTCATGTGCTTGTTCGAGGAGGCGCGTTCGGAGAGGTTCGTTTCCCGGGACGTAGAGACGGTCCTTGTAGAAGATGAGATCGTCTCAGCGAGAGTACTCAGATGGACCGTGGTCCAGCTGCTGCGAGACGTGAACGAAGTGCGGGTCATGTGGCAAGAGTTGTCGAATCTCTCGAAGTAGGTCAAGGTCTTTGAGGGTTGGCCTGAACTTGTTCATGTCAGTAGTGATTCTGGTGACCTTGTGCGCCGCATGGCGACCGACAAGAGAGGCGCCGGGTTCATGGGCAGGAGAGAGAACGTGGACGCCAGTTTCCATCGGGGCCCCGGACTGCGGCATCGCCTTATCTGAGCTTCCGACGGATCTCCAAGCAGGTCGAAGGACGATGGACAAGCGACGACTCAGGCGGGCGACACCGAGTCAAAGCCAGAACGCACGCTGCAAGCCGAGTCAGACCACACCCGACCGACTTTGATTTCCTTTCCTTTGTCCCCAAGCACTTTGGGGCAATTTGGCGAGCTCTTCAGCAACCCACTAGGGCTTACCTCGCCGCAGCTGCGAACAATTACCCTGCGTTTTCGCCTCTGTCACACCGTTCTCCCTCCTCCACTCCCTTCCGACGGATGTGTGCTATCGGTCGATCATAAGCTGAAGTTTGATCCCCCTTGTTCTCTGCGACGCATGCATCAGCCTGTGTGCCGCATGTCCTTCGGCCAGCTGGTGTCGCACGCCTTCGCTATGTGCATGGCGTCCAAACCACGTTTCCCCTCGGACACAGCCTCACCCAGCAGCTGGACGAGGTATACCGCTTTCTCATGCGAAGCATGTATCAGCTTGCGTCGCATTTTCTGTGGGGTCGTCCTCGCATAGTGCAGGGCGCACGCTCACCCGCCTGGACCATGACGAGTCAGGGCGAGAACGAGTATAAGAGACGGCTTCATCTGCGTTGACGAGTTTTCCCTCTACAAGCAGTCCTTTCCAGCTCCTCGTGCTTGTCGTCTCGCTTGCTCCCTTCCTAGGCAACACCGGGTGGGTGCTTCTCCTTCTCGCGTCGCTCCAAGATATTTGTTTGCCTGACCACAACTTTTCTCTCGTCCGCAGCATGGTACTCCTCTCCAAACCGACCGCAAGCATCGTGTGCTCCATCGTTGCAACGGCACTTGTGACCAGCACAAGCGTGGCGGGTTACGGATTCAAAGGCTATACGCAGACAAACTACCAGGGCAATCCGGCCACAACGATCGGCGACGCGACGCCAGGCCAGTGTTACGACTTGAGCAACACCTACTCCCTGAGGGTTTACGACAATCCGGGCGACGTATTCTGTCTCTTCGTGAGCTATGGATGCCCAGGGGGCAATACGGTGGCTTGGGCGGATTACGGTCCCACGGATGAATCGGATATGAGCGCTATCAATAGCGTTTGCTTCTCGGGGACGTGTGACCAAGGGTGTCTCTACTGAATGTGGCAGTCCTTCCTGCGGCCCGTCCCATGACCGAACGACGTGTCCTTCAGACGGTGTGTAGCTAGGCAAACCACGTGCAGAAAACAAATACGTGGCAGATAAACAAAGAGCATGGGCCGATGCAGCTTTGTTATCAGAGAGCCGAGCAGTGCTAAGCAGCCCGAGGGCGTCGCGAGCGCGCTGGCTCGTGCTTTTCGTATGCGTCACCTCCTTGAATGGAGGAAGAGGAAGGGTTCGACTGCGGTAGATAAATGAACGGGCCTGGGAGATAGGCGGAGATAAGAGAGCCACGAGCAGCGTCGCGTCGCGTTGAGTAGTCCGTTCGACCGCCAACTCGCTTTCGATAGCCATCGCCAGGATGGAGTCGTTCTTGGAGACCATCGAGTCCTCCTGCGATGCCGTCCTCCAGCTATCTCCCTCCAACCAAGCCTCCTCCTCCTACCCCTCTGCGCCCTTCACGCGGGCCATCCTCAACCCCAACGACGTAGAAGTCTTCCATTTTATCCGTGACGCCGACGAGGTCGAGGCCAGCTTGTTTACCTATGCTCCGGTCGCGCGCGAGGCGACGAGCGAGGCCGTGAGCGCGTTGAGCACGCCCAGGTCTGGAACAGTGGACGATGCTAGAGTGTTGCTCTTGGCTGCAAGGAAGATCCTGGATACTTAGTGAGGACCGGCGGCAAGCCCGACGTACCCCCTCCGGGCCGATCACTCACACCGCTTCGCCTCCTCTTACTCACCACTGCTATGCCCCTCCTCGGACAAACCTCTTTTTATACGCCCTCTTTCCTTGGTCCTTGCGCACAGCAATCCTGGGCCTCGCGCACGGAAGCACGTAGACAGCCTCCTGGCGAAGCAGCACGAGTTGGCTTCCAGCATCGAATCGCTCGAGAAGTCCATTTCCGAGGTGCGCCCGCCCTCCGTTTTCCACAAGCCGTCTCCCTGTGGAGGGCACGTGTACTGACTCGCGACTCTGCTCGCTCCAATCAACGTCCCCCTCCAACTTGAACGACAGAACGAAACGGCCCTCTCTCAAGCCGTCGCATCCACCAATGCTTCTCTTTTCCCCTCATCAGATGCGGCACGGCAAGACGGCGGGCACTCGGACATGGAGGCGCAGATGAGGCGCGAGGAGATGGAAATACTCGCGTTGGAGGCTATGATGGGCGAGTTGCAGGACAGGGTGGGTACGCGACCATCCAGCCCTGCCGTCCTCTCGGTGGCCGAGGTGTCGGCCAGGACATGCTTCTTCTGTCTTAAACTTGTGACTGATCACTCGCTTTCGTTCTCGTCCGATCATACGTACAGAGAGACGAGATCTCACAAATGCAGACCCGCTCCTCCCGAAGCCAACGCTCTCTGTCGCTGTCTGCCCCAACATCGGTGCCCTCCCAGGATGTGGGAGGGGCGGATATTGCGATGCAGGAGGACCAAGATGAGAGCATGGACCTGGGTGGGGATGAGGACTCGACGATAAAGATGGACGACGTGGACGCCACAGCGGCGCCGTTGCTTACCGAAGAGGACGTGGAGGATGTGGCCGACATGGAGGAGCCAGATCGAACAGACGGTAAGGAGGAGGTGAAGAGAAACGAGGAGGAGATGGAGAAGGATATGGAGGAGGAGAAGGAAGAGGAGGAGGAAAAGGGGGAGGAAAAGGAGGAGAAAGAGGAGGAAGACATTCCCGAGAGCACACACGAACTGGACATCATCACCGTGAGTTCGTCGGCTCGCCCGCCCTTATCTTGGCTCCCTACCTCGACTTCCGTCAGACGGCGCCAGAAGTGGCCAGCCTCCCGATTGGGGTACGGCGTTCTGACGCTCCGCCCTCCATACTCGGTCACTTCCTGCGATGCCCGAATCTTTGCAGGACCTCATCTGGACCACTTTTGGCGACTCGCTCCGCACCATAGCGCCAGAGCGAGTCGGTGGAGATTTACGAGAGACTCTGTGAGTTGCGAGATCCGCATCTTTCTCGATCATTTGCGGTTGCGATCTCAGCACCATCTCACGGGTCGCCGGCTTGGTTGGCGGAAATGAATGAGATTGTCGACGCTGACGATATCCCCTCGGGACCCTCTCGCTTTCCCTTCTTTCTTTCCTCGTTCCGTCTCCTCACGTCCCGCTTGTCAGGCAAATCCTCGCGGCGCTTTCCACGCCGCCGCCGCCGGCGCACGACCCGGACATGTCGCTGTCCTCCTACACGTCCGGTGCGACGTACGCCTCCACCGCCAGCTCTTCCTCCTTCGCCACGGCCGGGGGAGGCCCACCGCCGCACGCGCAGACGATGGTCGCCGCGCACATCCTCTCCATCTTCCTCCGCCTCCCATCGCCCCACACGCTCCCATTCCCAGAAATCAAGGCGCGTGCGGGAGGGTGGTGGGAAAGAAAGGTGGAGGAGGTGGGAGGCAGGAGATCGGTCCGGTTGGAGAACGTGGTGGGCGCGGACGAGGGCGGGGAGCAGCTGGCGACAAAGGCGACGTACAGCCTCGTGGCGAAAAAATTGCTCAAGATCGAAAGGAACGCCGGCAAGGCCAGCGTCCGGTTCGCTCTCGATTGAGGGGCCCGGTCCGGGGGGGGGGGGGGGGGGGGGGCGGAGGTGAGAGATCAGGGGAGGGCCATTGTCATGTTTTTTTTTCGCTTCGCCGGCTCTCCTTTCCGTTTGCTTGAGGAATGCATTTTTCCTCGCGCCTGTTTCTTCCTCGAGGATTCCATCGTGGATCGCTCTGGCGAGTTTATGTGCAACCGATGTCGACGGGGCCTTTGGGTAACGGGGACCGTCTGACACGGCCGAGCGAAGCTCCGGAGGAAGCGGCATTCACAAACGCATGGACAGGGCAGGGCTCGTTGGACGTTGATACGAACGGCCAAGCCAATGACCAGGAGATAGACCAAGCTAGCTGGGTCGGCACCAAGGACAGGGGTATAAGGGCCTCCTCCTCCTCCGCATCCTCCGGCGGGACAGAACGAACGGAGGGACGACGATCACTCGACGCCAAGTCTGCCCAACCTCGCCCTGGCAATCTTCCACACCTCGCGCGCGTCCCTGTCTAACTCCCTCTTCCACGCCGTGCTCCCTACCTCGTTCTCGTTCTCGTTCTCCGTGCTGCTGCCGCCGCTAGCGAGCCTCCGGCCTTCGGCAACGACGGCCTCGAACTCTGGCACGAGCTCGGCGCGAGATCGGCCGTTGACAAAGGTGATGTAGCGGAGGGAAGGGTAAACTCGTTCGTAGGACGCGTTGAGCTGTTCGAAGCCTGTGGCGCGGGCGGGGTGTGTGTGCGGCGGAGAGGGAGACAAAGGAGCAAAGGCATTATTAAAAAAAAAAAAAAAAAAAAAAAAAGGTGAGCTCCGCCGAGCGCAGGCAGACTCTACGAAGGGGGCCGAGCCCGACCGACCGTCGGTTGAGAAAAAAAAAGAAAACCGAGGCGAAGAAGGAGGAAGGCTTGGAACGGAAAGCGAATAGCGAATAGAAAAAAAAAGAAAAGGAAACGAAGAAAGAAAGAAACGCACGGGTCAAGACCTCGTCGGACGCGTTGCCTTTCTGCTCCGCGGCGCTCATACCCTTGAGCGCCTCAGGCGCCCTCTCGCCAATCCTAGGATGGCCGCTCACAAACTCGGCCCTCTCCTCGTCCGCCCACCGGCCCACCTCGTCCTCGCAGGCGTCGATCAACGCCGCATACGAGCGGGGCGCCGTCTCGGGGCGGACCGAGAAGCGCTGGCGGAGGGGTGGAACGAGGCGTTCGAGGGATACGGGAGAGGCGGAGAGGAGGAGGGAGAGGATGTGGGAGAGTTGGATGGGGGGGAGGGTGGGGAGCTGCGATGGCGGCGGAAGGGTATTGGCGGTGGTTGAGGTGGACATGGTGTAAAGCGATGTGGGTAATGTGGGTAATGGAGAGACCAACGGTGATCGACAGGGCGGGTCATCGGCGAGCTGCAACGCCCGCCACCGCGCGCCCATTAACACCTCTCCCCCCTCCACCCGCATGGCAACGTCGACAACCGTTGGAGTAAACGTCCTTTCAAGTTACTCTAGCTACTACTGCCAAGGTCTCGCGACTACTACTACTGCTACTGCTACTACTGCTACTACGACGACGACGTACATGGGCCGGCGGGAGAGTGTCGCCCGTCAGCCCCTAGAAGGAAAACGATGACACGACGTGGATGGATGTGTTTAGTGTACAAGCCGCCGGTCCAGCCCAGGGACCGGGACGGCGATGAGGTTGCAATTGGGACCGGAGAGAAAGAAGAGAGGCAGAGGAGGAAGGGAAGGTGGTACGACGATGACGGCTCAAAGGGGCGCTGTCAAACGCGTGGCGCAGTATTGGCGGCGGCACGCGAGGGAGAGAGGTGAAGGTGCCCGGCGTCGGCATCCGGGCCACGCAACAACCTCGCAACTCCCTGCTACGACCGTCCAGCGCAGCCGACTGTTCGAGTGTCAGCGACGGGTGCGGGTCGACGTGGGCCGGAGCGAGATGCGACGGCGCAAGATGACGGCGGCGATCGGTACATCCAACGCCGGCTCATAGGTGTACGGCGAGCAGACGAGGCGATCGCAGGCCCGAAATAAACTTTTGAGGATGCAATGCGGCAGACATCAGTGTGGGAGGGAAAGAGAATGACCTGACGGAACGGGTCAGGGCCCAACGCGAGCGGCCGCGCCGCACACGGGGGACCCGGTTTGCGTCGAAGTGCGAGGGTCCATTTTAAGGCTTGCGGAACTCGGACAAGACGGGGTATATGGAGTTGAATGCTGCGTAGATCTCTTCGCGGACCTGGGAGGGGAGGGAGCACGGGAGGATGAGCACGGCTGTCGTGGGTTGGGGGGGAAGGGGGGTGCGGAAAGGGAAAAAGCGCGCGACGAGCACCACGGGACGACGCCCACCTTGGCGCCCGTAAGAACGATCTTGCCAGACACAAAGATGAGCAACACGACTTTTGGTTTAACCATTCGATAGATCAGGCCAGGGAAAAGCTGTAGGACGAGGGAAACGAGGGCGGCATGAAAGAGCACGGTTAGGTGGCGGAAGCGTAAGCGAGCGGGACGGGCCGCCAGCCGCGGCGGCCGGGGCGGGTATACCCACCTCGGGCTCGTAGGAACTAAAGTGGCCGTGGCTGTACGCGAGACCCTCCAAGCGGATGGGGAACTTGACGTCGCACGAGCCGACAATGTTCTGGATTTTGAACTCCTGGAACTTGGCGTCGAAGCCAAGCTTTTGGATGATGCGGGCGTACTTGCGCGACGCCAGACGCGAATCGTCCTCCGACTTGGCACCGGTGACCACCATCTTGCCAGAAGCGAAGATCAGCGCCGTCGTCTTTGGCTCGCGAATGCGCATGATGACAGCGGCGAAACGCTGAGACACGGGCAAGGTAAAAAGGTTCAACACACGTGCGGAGGTGGCGGACACGAGGACGACCCGCGAGAGAGAACGACGCCATGGAGGGCGGCGAGATGATCACCTTTGGGTTATACTCGGCGTTGCGGGCATGCAAAGCGATCGTCTTGAGATCCAGCCTGCAATCCAAGTTTACCGTGGCGACGATGTTCCTACGATTGCAAGAAGAGGTGCAGGCCACAACGAAAAGAGAAAAAGAGAGAATTCGGACGACGACAGTTGAAGCGAACGGGCCCGACGGGAAGAGGGGAAAGGAAAAGGTCGAACGGAACCACAGAATGCATCACGCACGAGCGAGGCATCTGATCGCCAGGTCGACACTCGACCGATGCTCGATACTCACTGCAAAGTCGGCACGATGCCATGAACGGTGGTGAGCCCCTGCTCTGCGCTCGAGCCCAGGGTGCCAGGGACGGCGGCGGCGGTGGCGGCGGCGGCGGCGGCGGCCTTGGAAGAAGCATCTACGGGGACGGGGGGAGGCCCCATGGAGCCGGGCGCAGAGGCCTTGAGGCCAGCCGTGGAACCGTTCGCCGTCGTCGTCGCCACCGCCGAGTTACTCGTGCCTGTCTGACCGGGGAGCGCGATGCCATTCATGGTATCGTGCTGAAAATGCGTGCGAGGGTGCGCGAAAGGGGACGGGACGGAGACAGGTAACGGACAGAACAGGAGGAAGGGCGGGTGAGAAGGGAAGGGCCAATACGAACGGCGGTGCCAAACGGGTGTGGATGGATGAGACGGTGGCGGGAACGACGACGACGCGGTCTGACTGCGGTAAGGTGCGAGGGAGGGGGAGGGGGGAAAATCGGGCGGCGCGAGGTCCGGTCCTTATATAGCCACAAACATGGGTGCTGCGGCACGCCACCCGGCCGCCCTTCCCTTTTTTCACGACGCGTCGTGATGTGCGTCTATGGCCGTCTATGGCCGCACCGTCGGGCGTCGTCTTGCTGGGGTCGGGAGTGAGACCGTGGGCCGACCCAGGGGAGAGCGACAGCGACAGCTGGAGATGGAGTCGGGTCGGACGAAGGTCAGAGAGGCAACCAACGTCGAAGTGTGACGAAAAGGCGAAACGGAAAGAGGAGCCAGGAGCCGGATTGGGCTGGCGGATGCGGGCCGGGCCGCCCTCACGACGCCTCTGTTCTTTTTTCGTGTTAAGTAGATCACGTGAGGAAAGGCGAGTGAAAAAGTAGACGTTGGTAAAACCTAGACCGGCGTGCCGCCTCGTCCGGTCGTTCTCCCTTCCCTTCCCTTCTCGCGCGTCCGGGTCGGTTCGACGGCCGGGGGGGACGCAACCGTGTGGACACGACGCGAGAAGAAGAAAAGGGAAAAAGAAGAATAGAGAGGACGCAACCGGTCCATCCCATCCCATCCCAGCCGTGTTCTGTTGTTTGCGCTGTGCGCTATGCAGGCCGATAAGCTGATAAGCGCCTCGGTCGATCAAGAAACTGCCGGTGGGCCGTTGCTAAACAAATGAAACAGACAGGAGGGGAACACGCGAGCGGCGAGAGATAATTTAAATGCAGCGAGCGGGGGACGAATCGGATGTACATACACATTCATCCCTCGTCCATCCCTTCACACCACCCAAGGCCCCTGCCCAAACGTGGGCGAGAAGGAGGGCAGGACCCCCACCGTCGGCGGGGCGCCTCCTCCTCCTTCTTCTTCTTCTTCTCGTCCTTCTCGTCCGTCTCCTTTCTTTCCCACATGCAGCCGCTGTCGTTCCAGTTGGAGCACCTTTTTGTGCGACGCCTTCCCGCGCTCACCCGGTGAGTCCGTCTCACTCCGCGCCGCATGCGCGTCGGCAAACGGACTGGCGGCGCCGGCGGTGAGGACGGTGCGATCGCTGTCTGCGCTCCACCTAGCCTCCTCGCTTGCGTGCCCGTCGCCGAGGTGGTGGTGCCGCCCCGGCGCAGGAACGGATGCACCAGGGAAAGGGAAGACAGAGGAAGCCGAATCGACGCTCGGGCGTCCTCCGCTGGCCGAGTCGGCGTGGGAGAGGGAGGGTGAGTGGGAGGAGAGGTCGAAGACGAGGGGAATGGAGAGCGCCGGTGACTTGAGCGGCTCTGCGTACTCCTCTTCTTCCCCTCGGCCTTGGCTTTGGCTTTGGCTTTTGGTCAAAGGAAGGGCAGCGGGACGATGTCGTGCGGGTACGGGCGCGCCGCGCTCAGGACCGGGACGAAGACGGTGTAAGCTGGCGTCCCCGTCTTCGCCCCCATCCCCGTCTCCGCGGCACGACGACGGCGCAGGGGTCACGCACACTGGATGATCCTCCAACGGCCCGTCGTGCTTTTCCATCCTCATCGGATGGTGGCCGTGACCGTCAACGAGCGTCCGATTGCTGCTCCTTCTCCTCCACTCCTGCACGCTCTCCGACGACCAGAGAAGGCGGTCGTCGCGATCCTCCTCGCCATCCGCGTCCAGCGCGTGTCCAGTTGCAGTTGCAGTCGCAGTTGCAGTCGCAGCCGAAATCGGAGCGGAACGGCCAGGAGGGGAATGTCTCATTAGAGCGGGAGCGAACACCGAGTTCTGGTCCTGGCCGGACGCGAGGGCAGGCGTGGACGGGCTGGTAACATCGCTCGGGACTCCCCAAGCGGACGCGGAAGGGGCGGGGGAAGAAGGAGAAGGGGAAGACGATGATGGTGACGGCAACGGCGATGAACGTGGCCACCTCCCGCCGCCCCCCGCGTTCGTCGAAGGATGAGGATGCATGGGCGCGGCCGGACCCCTGGCCGTGCCAGGCCGAGAGAACTCGGGCGACGACGGTGGAGAGGGACGACGAGGGTACCGAGGGGTAGCGGGAGGGGAACGCGATCCGGCGGACTGAGGCGTCGGCATTGGCGTCGGTGTTGGTGTCGGCATCGGGTGTAGGGGAAGATGGAGATGGGCTCGTTGCGAGAGAGAGCGACGGGGTTGGGAAGATGCAAGCGGGTGAAGCGGGGTGTGGGAGGAGATGTAGCGGCGCTCGAATGGCGCTGTAGAGGGTCTGTCGCCGCGGGTGCGGCGGGTGTGCGGGTGCGAGTGTACGTGTGGGTGCAAGGGCGTGTGTGGGTGCAAGTACGAGTGGGGATGCGTGTACGAGTGCGGGTGGGTGTACGAATGTGGGCACATGTACGAGTGTGGGTGCGGGTGCGAGTGCGAGTACGAGTCTGGATGCGGGTGCGGGTGCATGTGCGTGTACGAGTAAGTGTGCGTGTAAGTGTGTGGGTGCGGGTGCGGGTCACAAGGGCACATGAGCGCCGGGGGAAGCTCCTCTCCATTGTGCCGGGCAATCTCGTCGACGGTGTGCATGGGATCGTGCAAGGACTGAAACGGGACCCAAAGCCGGCTACCGCTCCTCCTCCTTGTCCTTTCCCTTCCCCGCCGCTGATCGTCGTCGAAGGAGACGGGTGCAGGTGCGGGTGCGGTGCAAGGTCTGCCGAGCGAGAGGGGGTGCGAAAACGACAAAGCGGATGGCGCAGGTGCGGGGTGAAAGGAGGGTGAAGAAGGCCGGTGAGCGGTGGAGGAGCGGTCCACGACGCTTCTTCGCCTCTCTTCCATGCCGTACAGGCCGAGCGACGAGCGGTGCCGGGTGGTGGGATCGAAATGAGGATAGGCGTAAGAAGGGACGGCGTCGGACGTCTGCGGGCGTCGCCGATAAGTGGACGGCGAGTACGGAGGGACGGTGAGGCCAAAGCCATCGCCGCGACCGCCGGCCGTCGCTGTCGCAGTCTGTCGTTCGCGCGACTTGCCGAGCCGCCGAGCAGAGGACGACCGCTCCGGGAGGGCGATGTAGGCGTCCTCTGCGGCAGGGGAGGGAAGCGCGGTCGCGCGGGGCGTGATGGGAGTGTAGGCCGAGGCCGAGGTGGAGGACGAAGGCGGGCTCGCCTTGCCGGCGCCGGCGTCCGCCAAGGAGACTGGACCAAACTTGACCTCGTCGCTGTGCAGGGGCGAGCGCGGGCCATGGTCGTCTCGAGCCAGGTCGCCGGGTGGCACGGCGGCGACGGGCGGGGCGAGGGTGCGCATGACCTGCGTGACGTAAAAAGGCGCGCTCCGGCCGCCGGCGGCGCCCTGGCCTTGGAGGTAGGTCAAGCGTGCGGACTCCTGTTTTCGGAAGCGCTTGCGACCAAAAAAGGCGAGAAGAAGGATAGCGAAGAGGACGAGGGAGGCGGTGACGACGGAGACGATGGCGCTCCTGGGCACGACGGACTGCGTGGGCGGACCGGAAGAGGAAGAGGGATAGATGGAGGGGAAGGGGAGAGAGGTGGGCGTGAGTGGTGCCGAGGTGGGAGAGTCGTAGGCGGTGGAGAGAGAGGGACGGGCGAAGAAGGCCGAGAAGGGTTTGCCCAGATCGGCCGGAGTGGCCAGGCGGGGTCCGAGGAGACGGAGAGAAGCGGTCGGCGTCGAGAAGGCGGTCGCACGCGAGGCGAAGAGGGCCGAGTCGAGGGTGAGCGTCGAAGGGGAGGAAGAAGGACAAGCGAGAGGCGCCATCTAGGGCAAGAAGGACGGGTGTAGCCAAGGAGCGTGGGGCAAAGGCGAGAGGGTATAAGGAGAGAGAAAGAGGAAGAGGAAGTGAGCGACATGGGGCGAGGCCTGCGGTGCGGCCCGAGCGGTGCGGTTTTGCGGTTGTGTGAAGGGGAGAGAGGATGGAAGGGGAAAGGTGGGGGGCGGGAGGAAGGATAGATAGAGGCGAGAGAGAGGTCGGTGGTTGGTTTCGTTTGCTCGCCTCGCCCACGCTCGCTCGTCTGGTCGGGCGTGGAGACGCAAGGTGGCTAGAAGGGGGAAAGGAAAAGGAGCGAGGGTGAGCAAGAGGAGGAGAAGCACCTCCAGGAGCACCTCATCTCATATCCCCGTCTCCGTATCGGCGCGAGCGAGTCGCGTCTACTACGATGGCAGCGTCGACCAACGAACGACCGGATCGACGATGTTGGCCGACCAACCAAAATCCATTATGGCCCGACGACGGACCCGCCACCGGAAGGTACGGGAATGGGGATGCAAGGGTGGCGTGGAGTAATTGTAAATCAGTTTGGCGTGGAGTAATTGTAAATCAGTTGCCGAGCGGGTGAGCGTGTCTGCGTCTGTGTCTGGGTCTGCGTCTGGGTTTGCACTGCATGGGATGCGATGCGACGCTTGCCATTCTCGCCTCTCCTTCCGGCACGACGGCGAGAGCGAGAGCGAGACCGAGACCGGCGTCCCTCGACTCGACGAGCGGCGATCGACGGCCTGTGCCGCAGCCACTCGCCGCAGCAACACGCGCACGCGCCCGCTCGCGACGGCGCGAGCGCGGAGAGGCCTCCGGGCGGCCAGCCAGTCATTTCAGTCAGTCAGTCAGTCAGTCAGTCAGCTTCTATCCGCCTGGCTCGTCCTGTGTCTGTGCCCGCAACATGTCACTTGCTCGTGCGTTGAGGCCGTTCATTATCGCTGACCCTCCTCGGCCCAGAGCGACGGGGCGAGATAGACGGAGACAGAGACAAGGGGCAGAGAGGAAGAGAGCGACGGACGGACGGGACTGCCGCTTGCAACGCCATCTCCAATCGAGCGGCACGAGGATAGCTTCCTTCCACAAGATGACGTGCATCCATTAACCCACCCCCTTCCTCCTTCCTTCCTTCCTTCCTATCCGCCCCTGTCCCCGCCTCTTTCTCCCTCTCCCCTACCCCACCCCCTCTCACAATTCACCTCCGCATCAGATTCGATTCGCGCGAGGCGCGGCGGGGGAGTAAGGCAAGGCAAGGGGCCGCAAGGGCATGGTTCGCGATAGATGGATGGATGGCCCGTGCGCCTCCCTCCCTCTCCTCTCCCCTGCCCCGTCTTTGTCTTTGTCTTTGTCTCTCCGCGCCATGTCGACGTATCAATCACAGAAAGCTCGTGGACGATTCCAGGTCCAAGCAACAGAAGCGGAAGCAGGAAGAAGAAACCGGGGTAGGAAAGGGAATACTACGACTACAGAGAGGGAGAGATGGGATGCGGGCTGCAGAGAAAAAGAAGAAAGATAGTGTGGTACGGAAAACGGTAAAGGGACGGGACAGGACGGGCGTGAATAAGAAACGGAGGAGGCCCCGGACCGGCCGGACGAGCAAACGAACGAACGAACGAAAACCGGAGAAATTATAAAATAGCCGAGGAGAACGGGTCCACGAAACGGCCGGCCGGTGCGGCGCTTCTAATCGCTTATCCCAGAAAACTCCATCCCATCCACCACTGATGCCCCTCCCCTCCGTCCAACAGCGCCCGCCGCCGTTCACCTGGCGTGCTCGGGGAGGGAGATTCCGGCGACGCCGATGCCTCTCGGGCCGAATTTCTGTGTAAGTCGTCGGTGACAGCGTCAGCCTTCGGTTCTTCGTCCTCCTTCTACTTAATCCTCCTCCTCCACCGCCCGCTCACCTTGGCATAGCACATTTTGCACCCCACCCACCCTGGCCCTTCCGTCAGCGTCCGGCTGTCCAACGTCGTCCCGCACTCCTCGCACCTCAAACAACCCCGGTGCCACTTGGCCCCCGCAGCCATCTTTTGCTCCGCAAAGTACACCGGCTTCTGGCACCGCGCGCACAGCGGCGTCCCTGAAGGGCTCACACCCGAGGCGATCCGCGACGCCGACGCGGAGAGCGGGGAAGAGAGACTCGAAGACTGGCTCGCCGAGCCTACGGACGAGCCTGTGGTCTGCGAGCTCAGCGGCCGCGGAGGCGAGCTCGTACTGCTGGCGCCTACCAGGCCAATCGACGGCACGGGCGTGGGCGTCGTGGAGCCCGAGTTTGCGCGCTTTGGCGATGGGTTTAATGGCACGGCCGTGCCAAACTCTGTGTCCGTCCGAATCGGAGAGGGAGAGCAAGAAACACACAGAGAGAGATTAGATTACGCGGGCGGGCGGAGCGACGGGACGAAAGCGAAAGCGTCTACTCACGTCCTTGTCCGAGCTGGTTCTTGTGACAATGCCTACAGAACGCTTCGCCATCATGCTATATCGTTCGTTCGCCAGGGGGCCCGTGCCAGACCCATAGTCAGCACAGCGGAAGAGGGGCAGATGAATGGACGTCCGGAGCGACGGCAGATGACATCGACGTCCTGAACGACCGCAGACGCCCCCACTCACCTCGAGCAGCAGCGTCGAGTCGAGTCGTTTGTTGCACGACACGCACGTCAGGCACGGTTTGTGGTACGCTCGGCCGGCCGGACCGATGACCTGCGGCGAGAGAGAAGGGGAATCGAGCGACGTCAGTCCATGCCATGCGTGCCACGCTGGGCAAACAACCATGTCGCGCGACTCGCCTGCTCGGCCATGTACACGCTCTTGTCGCATCGCGCGCACTTTGGCGCCTGCACTCCGAACTGGCGCGGCGGCATCCAGCCCTCAACGATCGGGAGGGCGCTCGTAGACGAGGCGAGAATGCGGTGCTGGCGGCGAGGGAGGAGACCAAGTTTCGCTTCGCTTCGTGGCGGATGGGGCGAGGTGAGTGGGATGATGTGGGTGCTGTACGGGTGATGGACGTCCGGTGGCTAACAGTGTGAGCGATGGACGGTCGGCGATGGTGAGCGTTGTCTCTATGGCGGCGGCGCCGGCTGATCAGGAGCCGGGCTGTGCGGAGACAAGAGAGAAATTCGCGCGATCGACCCGACCGGCCGACGACCGGCGGCAGTTTGCAAGAGCACGTGCTCGACCGATGATCTCTTGCTCGGCTTCCTGTCACATCGAGAGGACAAATGGAAGGGAGAAAGACATCACACATGGGCCACGTCCTTCTCCTCCGCTCTCCTTCCGAGGCCCTCGGCCAAGATGCTTACCACCGCGCCTTCGCCGCCGCCTCCTCGCACCTCACCCCGCACTCGCTCCCCATTCTCTCTCACCATCTCTTGAACCTCGATCAACTCTCGCGGATCATCACAGAACCGGACGGGAGCGCAGCCGCGGGCGCGGACGACGCCGCGACGGAGGGGTCGGCGCCGCGATGGGCAGGCGTGGTCATCACCAGCCAGCGGGCCGTCGAGGCGTGGGGACAGGCGGCCGCTCGAGCCTCGGCAGATGCCGCCCATTCCATTCCCGTTTCCGCCAACGGCGAGCGCGACAGCTCTGAAGCGATGCGCGATCGAGCAATCACCACCGCCACCGCGCCCAGGGCGAGCACCGCGTGGGCGCAAATTCCCTTCTTCGTCCCCGGTCCGTCCACCGCCGCCGCCCTCACTTCCCTGCCCTTGGCCAATGGTCTTCGGCCCGCACGCGTGTATGGGCCAGAAGAGACTGGTACGGGGGAGAAGCTCGCTTGGTTTGTCGTCGACTGGTTTGGTTTGGAAGGGGAGGAGGAAGAGAGGAAGGAGGTGGGGGAGGCGGAGGGGGAAGGGGAGGAGGGGCAAACCGAGAGGCATCTGCTCTACCTGACGGGCGACAAGAACGGCTCCACAGTCCGGGATATCCTCACTTCCTCATCCTCGGCTCACTCTTCTCCCTCCCTGCGCGCCGCGCCGGAGGCCCAGGCTGAGGACGCTGCCTCTGTTCCACCACCGCATACACAACGGCGAGACGACCCGGTGTCGGTAGCGTCGAAGCGACGACGACGACCGCCGCCGCCGCGGCTGATTGTCCATGAGCTGCAGGTATATGAAACGGCGCTCGATGCTTCTTTCGAACCTTTGCTTCTCGACCTCGTCCGCCGGATCACGATGGAGCGAAGAAAGGGGAACGAGAACGGCGACGGCAGCGACGACACCGACGACCGACCTCTGTTCGACTGGATCGTCTTCTTCTCGCCTTCGGGTGCACAGCTCTCCCTCCCCCTTCTCCACCGCCTTGGCCTCGTCAGCGAACCCAAGTCCTCCGCCTCTGGGGAGACGCCGTCAAAGGCGACGTCCGCAGAGGGACGCAATGCCGCCGGAGCACGAAAAAGAGCGGCCCGACTGGCTGCCCTCGGGCCTACCACGTCTCGGTACCTGCTCGTCCAGCGCGGCTTGGCCGTCGATGCCGTGGCTAACAAGCCCGGGCCTAAGGAATTGGTCGCGGCTACTGAAGAGGCTGACAGGCGGGTGGGGGCAGGGCGCGAGGGAGGTAGAGTAGAGGAGAGGTGGGTTTAGGAAGAAAGAAGAGAAGAAGAAAGCCGGGGGCGGTCTCGGCGTGACGCGCTACTCCGTCTCTATTCCTACATCAGGCCACAACGACGCTCCTTCCATCGCCGAGTCGAAGGCGGGCGGAGGACAACTGAACGCCTATCCGCTCCATCTCCCGACATCACCGTCTCCGGCCTCGATTCACGCGTCATGCCTACATATCATGTATCATAGAAGACAGCACAGTATGCTTGCAAGAGCCGAAACTCGTACAAACCGCTCCCCACCTCATCATTCCGGGCACCACGGTACGGATGCGGATGATGCGGCGGCGACGAAGGCCCTTGTTCCCGTCTGTATGGCTGAATGAGGGACGCCGAAACGGGGGTAAAAGTTCATACGCCCGTCCACGATCCATCCTGGGGGAGAGGTTCGACGACGACGACGTGTCGCCCATCGGCGTCCCTCAAAGGAGAGACAGGCGTCAGAGGGAAATGAGGTCGAGGGGCAGCGGAAACGAGACGGGGGACAGGCGACAGATGCGTGGCGGCTACTAGGAGATGCGGAGTGTAGAATTTCCTGCAGACGTTTCCTTCTTCGTACAACGTCGAGAGAAGCGTGTTGTATTCGATTGAGTTCCATGTTCGTCCCGTGGCTTGCTTGGACTCTGGGAGCTCGCAGCTGACCTGATGGACTGGTATGTAGCGCGCACGCAGTTACGTCAGTGGAGCGCCGTAGGATAAGGAAGAACTCGACCCGAAGGCTCCACCTGTCTTACCAATTGGCCGGAACGGGAATGGAAGTGACACCTCCGTCCGTGTCTCTCTATCTCTCCACCGCTCCCCACGTTGACTGGGTAGGTGGGCGGACGTCGGGCCGGCATTGCCGAGGACCAAGCCCCGCTCCGGTAGCTGGCGGCCGGCCTGGCTGGCTGGGCGAACCGGTGGTCGACGATAGCGGAGGGGACGGATGGTGATGAAGTCGACTCCCGAGGCGGACGCTTGCTTGGTTAGTGGATCGACTGACTCGGCTAGCGGAACTGCTGATCCCCCGCACTCGGCACCTGACCGCCGATAGAATGGGAAGGGAGTGATTGATGAATCCGATTGATCAACTTGCCAACTTGCATTCACGATCATCAACTTGAAATCACCTTCGCTCCATTCTCACTCTACTCAATCTATCAGCCACTTGCGACGCTCTCTCTTTTTTTTCACACCCCGTCTTCGCTCCTCGTCTCTTCCTCCAAGCCAAGCCAAGCTCTAGCCGCCTACTAACAAGTTAGAGGCCCGCCAACCCTCGTCTCATCTCCGCTCGGGCCATCCGCTGCGGCCGTTCAGGGTCATGTGGACCAGCGTCCCTCGCAGTATCGCCTCGGAGGAAAGGAGAGAAGGAGAGCGCTCGAGCCGCCCACCGTCCGCCAGCGGTTGAGTAATGTCAAGCTAGGTGGAAACGAAACAAGCTCGTCCGTAGCGCACCCGGCTCCACCGGACGGATGGGTTCGCCGAGCCGCGTCCTGTCGTCGATGCAATGTGGACAAGACAGGCACATGACAGTAATGTACGTCTCCTACAGGTATCGGTAGTTGGCTGTCATCGGTGCATAGAACGTGGCTTGCTGTGCATCCGCCGCCGTTGTTTTACCCCATCGCCTCTAACTGTGCGCGGCGAAAGCGGGCGCAGAGCAGCGCCCTCCTCTCTTTCGTCCTTGGCTAAGTGCCTCCCTTCAATCATTCCGCCTCTTCATCCTATTGCATCCCTGTGCAGATCAGATCAGTTGACCTGCCTGTCAAGCGAATTCTTCGAGCCGGGCTTGCGGGGGCAGCGAAGGAGATATAAGCCCCCCGGGACCTCGCCATCGCTCCATCGTTCCTCATCGTCCGCTTCCCCCCCCCCCTCTTCTCCTTCCCAGTCAACACATTCTCTTGTGTGCCGGCCCCGCCTTTGCTCTCATACCTTGCCCCTCCTAACGTACTCACTGTCTGCCCGCCATGCACGCCACCGCCGCCGCCCTCACCACCGTCGCTGTCGCGGCCTCGCTCGCATCAGCCCGCACGTTCACCGTCACCAACCACTGCAGCTACACCGTGTGGCCTGGTCTGTTCTCCGACCCCAAGTCTCCCGTACCCACCCAGGCCACCGGCTGGCAGCTCGACCCTGGCCAGACCACCAGCTTCAACATGCCCGCCAACTGGAGCGGACGGTAGGTAGCGCTATGGGACCGGGGCGATGACCACGGACCGTCACGCCGTGCTCACCCACCCCACTCTTCGTCTGTCGTCGTCTTCCACCAGCATCTGGGGTCGCAACGACTGTGACTTCTCCAAGCCTGGTCCCAACAACTGTGCCACCGGCGGCTGCAACAGCCAAGCCGGCAACAACATGCAGTGCGCCACGACGGGCGGAACTGGAGTGAGCGTCGCTCGCTCGCTGAAGGAGCCGTCTCATCGTGGACGAGGTCAGTCGCGCTCACACTGTTTACATCATTCGAACCAACCAGGTGCCGCCAGCGACGGTTGCCGAGTGGACGTTGGACACTCCTTCCGGCGACAACTACGACGTCTCCAATGTCGACGGCTTCAACATCCCCATGACCGTTACGAACAGCGTCGGCTGCCCTACGCCGTCCTGCCCTAAGGACCTCAACCCCGGCTGGTGAGCATAACCCATCGCACCTAGCGCGGACCAGAATGAGCCACCCGAGGCGAGAGCGAGGCTCGCTGAATGAACGGTTCCCCTCCCGTTTCCACACCCCTTTCCCTCCCCACGCAGCCCCGACGACCGCCTTAAGGTGAAGGACAGCCAGGGCAACACCGTCGGCTGCAAGACCGCTTGCACAGCCGGCATCGACGACGTCTCCGCCAACTGCTGCACCGGCCCCGCCCACAACACGTCCGCTACGTGCCCCAGCTCTGGCGTCGAGTTCTACAGCTACTTCAAGGTGAGCTGGCGGTTGCATCGCATCCCGTTCTCCTTGCCCATGCGCCGCACACACTCCTCTCCTTTCCTCACGCCGCTTTCCTTCGTTGGCTGCGACGCTCACCTTCGCCTCTCGGCATTTCAACTTTCCCACCCTCTTCCTCGTCCTAGGGCAACTGCCCCAACGCCTACGCCTACGCCTACGACGAGAGCTCCGGCACCGCACTCTGGACCTGCCCCTCGTCCAAGCAGGCCGACTACACCCTCACGTTTTGCTGAGTACGACGACTTTTCACTCGAATCGGCCTGTAGTAGACGGAAACGAAAGCGGGAGCGTCGGCCGGCCCTAGAGAGGTAGACGGCGGTGGTGGGGAAGGCCGTCTGTCTCTCGTAGGGAAAACTCTATCCACATAGCAGAGCCCTCCCTCGTTCCCTCTCTACCTCCTCACGCCGGCTCCGTGTCCACTCCCCCTCCCCCTATCCCCCTACTCTTGTTGATGTATCTTGTATATTCATTCAGCCATGACGCCCGGCGGCAACGTGCCCACGTATCATGTACGGACAATTGCCTCGCCTTCCCAGATCTGCTGGAGTAACCGGGCGAACATTCATACCCCCCCTCCACCCTCATGCATGCGCGTGTCGACTTTTTGATGATCTTGACTGGTCCGTCTCCATCCATGACACCAGAATCCGGACGAGGATCACATCGACCTCCATGGATCCACCCACCCACCCACCACGCCACGTCCGGCACTTGTCCAAAGAAGACTGTTCGTCACTGGAGAGCCGGCCGGCTGGGAGCTCGCCGTAAGACACACGGTTCTACGCGCCCAAGACTGATCACGATGTGATCAAACGCCTACAACCAATTGCGGCGAAGGTCGTGTGGGGAACAATGCGGACAAAACGCTACAAGAAGCTATTGTACGTACATACTCTTGAGCGCACTGCTCGATCCAGTTGCCAAGTTGGCGAGACTCCACACCCCAATGCGGAATACACGTATCATATCTATTCATGCGATCACCTCTGATAATGACTAGAATTACAAAACATCATTTAATGCGAGGATGCGGCGGAACGAAACGAGATGTGGGTTCCGGCGCGATCAATGGCCGCGCGAGGAAGCAGGGAGGGAAAGGCGAATGTAGACGAGTCGTGTGGCGACGCGCATGGGGAGAAGCGGAATTGAGAAAGGGACCAGCCGGAGAGACGACAGGGCCGTAGAGAAAGCGAAATTTAGGTGAAGACATTGTCAAGGACAAGCCTTGGGACAACGTTCATAGCCATGAGCTGATAGGATGAAAGCAGGACATGACAGTGAGCATCAAGAGCGATCCTAGGACGAGTTGAGTGGGGAGGAGAAGGGCAGGAAACGGCAACCTAGACGCACCTCTTGGAATAGGAGCTTGCAAGCGTAAGGAATCGTAAGTTTGACCACGTTCTTCGAGCTTTTACAGTTGCCACAAAAGCCGTTGTAGCCGAGGAAGCCGCTGGAGGGTGGAGACAGGGTAGACGAGAAAAGTCAGTGAATCGCCGTAGTTCCTTCGACAAACATGCCCTTCCGTGGACGGCAAAAAGGCGCACCATTTCTCGCAGACGTTGACGACGTAGCCATCCGATGAGAGCATGAGTCGCTCGAGGATCAATTGTGTCGCGCCATATGCGATGAGACTGAGAACGTGTGGTATCATGACGGAAGAGATTCAGCACGCGCGCGTAGACCAATATCCGACCACACCCAATGTCGTGTGCAAGCCTGCCATCAAATTTCGACTCACCAGTCTCGCTCCATTTCTCCCAGACGAAGACCTCCGTCGCGAGATCGACCTTCTGTCGGCTGACGCGTCAGGACGGCTCTCGGCCCTCTGTGCGCGTCGAAAATTCAAGGTCCAGCCATCGACGCATGTGTCAGCGACGTTTGAACATGATCGCAACTGAAAACGGTGGGTACAGCGACGACGATGCCTACCTAGCACGAGCGTGCATCTTGTCCATGACCATGTGCTTGAGCTTCTGATAATAGATCGGGCCGAAGTAGACGTACGCCTCCATAGGCTGGCCCGTGATGCCGCTAGTGAGAAAGTCTTTGCCGGCGTAGTTGAACCCGTTCTCGATGAGCAAGCGCTGCATATCCTCCACCTTGGAACCGCCGAAGCAAGTCCCGTATTGAAGCGTCCCGGTCAGAACACCCGCCTTCCCGGAAAGAAGCTCGATCATCTTGCCGACGGTCATCCGGGACGGGAAACCGTGCGGGTTCATGATAATGTCCGGGTTGATGCCTAGGTCCGTGAAGGGCATATCGGCCTGCTCGACGATCAAACCGCACACGCCCTTCTGTCCGTGTCGGGAAGAGAACTTGTCGCCCAATTCCGGTCGGCGCGTTTGTCGGATGAGCGCCTTGACGAGCGTCTGCTCATTTTCGGTATCGGTGAGCATGATCTTGTCTACGAAAGCTTCGACCGGAGCTTTGTGAGACAAGGGCGTGTTCTTGTAGCTCGCCGAAGCCACACTCGAAGGCGCGGCGGTCGCGTCACCAGAGCTTGTCGGCGTCTGCTTGTTGATGATGACATCGCCTTGCCTGATCCGCTCGCCGACGCCTGCAATGCCATCCGGCTGCAAGTTCGTATAGCGCTTGGCGGTTCTTCCGTTCTCGTCGACCGGCGCATCCGCCAAGCGATCATACCTGAGCGGCGAAGCGCAGCGGGTCAGCAATTGATCATGACGTGATCGGAGGCGACGGCCATGCCGCTACTCACGTTCCGTTGGCGTACTTCCGCAAAACAGTAACCTGCTTCTTGAGCACCTGACATCGACCGAAGCCACGATCCACGGATGCCTTCGAGGTCGCAGAGGGAATAGAAGAAAACCGTCAACGCAGGCGTCCTCCTCCGAGACGGTAGAGATCCGCGTTCCTCACCTTGTTCAACACGAGCGCGTCCTCGATATCGTATCCGGAGTAACTCATGACGGCGACCATGGCGTTCTGGCCGGCCGGCAACTTGTCGTACCCAATGAGCTCGATCGTCTTGGTCTTGACCATTGGCTGCTGCGGGTAGACCATGAGGTAGAGGAGTGTGTCGATGCGGTTGAGCTGGTTGTAAGCGATGGCGCCAATGGCTTGCTTGCCCATGGCGCATTGATACGTGTTGCGTGGCGACTGGTTGTGGTGAGGATAAGGGATCAGGCCCGCGACGGCGCCTAGGATGGTGAACGGTTCAATCTCCAGGTGCGTTGTCGTCGGGATGATGTCGGGCTCGTACAGGGCAATCAAAGAGTCATTTTCCTCGTTCACGTCAAGATATTCGACCAGACCGGCGGCTAGGAAGTCGTCGAACGCCATCTCGCCCCGCTTGAGTTTCTGTAGCAAGACGGTATCCGGAGCACAAAACGTCGATCAGTTAGAGCCTGCGCGCCATCAAACAACCGCCCGGCGGGTGTTTCTCACCTGAATATGCTCCGTCGAGACCCTACTCCTACCATTCTCTACGATGATCATTGGCCTACAAATCCGACCTCCGTCGCAGGCGATGTGCACCGCGTTGTGATGCAAGTTTGTGTAGATGCTGACGAACTCGGACACGCGGCCCCCGCGTCGGAGCTTGCGGAAGTTGGAGACGAAGCGGTGAGGGAAGCGGGTGATGCCGATAACGTTACCATTCACGTAGACGATGAAGCAGTCAGGTCGGTAGATTTCTGCGCCCGTCGCCAAGCTGATGTCTGCGGTTGTCGTGCGACGACGACCCACGGGGCATTTTGTCAGCAAAAGTTGGTCGCTAGTACGGCTTCGAGAATGACGGGAACCCACCTTCGACGCCAAGCAGAAAGGCAAGCTCGATTATTGGCTCCTCCTCAGCGTCAGTGGTGATGTGAGTCATCAGCGCGAGGTTCTTCACCAGGCCACAAGCCTCGCCTTCAGGGGTGTCGCTGGGACAGAGCATACCCCACTGGCTCGGCTGGAGCGCTCGCGGACCGGAAACCTTTCTGGTCTTCTCGAATTGCGACGAGATCCTCGTCATCATGCCCAGCGCAGAGATGAAGCTCAATCGACTCAGCACGTGCGTCACGCCCGCTCGTTCCATTTTGAAACGCTTGAGAGACCAGTTGCCCGTGGAGATGGCGCGGACAAAGCCGGAGGTAATGTGGTCGGAATGGAAGGTGAAGTGGTTGAAGGCGTCGAACTCTGTTGTTCGGTTCGGCTTTTTGAGCACTTTGTCGATGTTCGTCTTGAGGTCGTGGTTGAACTTCTTAAACAGGTCTTCGAAGAGCAGCGCCAGGAGTTGACCAGCTCTGTATGCGAGGCAGGAGCATACGGTCGGTCAGTGCACGAGAAGGAGGGAAAGAGACACACCAGCATACAGCGCCCACTCACAGCTCCAATCGCTTGTTTCCGACATAGTCTCGGTCGTCGACAAGCTTCTCGTCCGCCATGCACATCAGGACCCTTCTGACCATCGTAGCCACATAGATGGCCTTTGGACGGAAGTTGAGGTTCTCGACAGACACGTGGGCGAGCACGACTGTGGCGAGGACCTCCAACGCCTCCTCACTGACTGGTCTCCTGACGGTGACGAATGACTTTCGGACCACCTTACACTTAGCTCCGATGTAGTCCAGTGCCTGCATTCTGGTGAACACGCCGAGCTTGGCCGCCTCCTCGAGGTTGACGGCAAAGGATTCTTTGTATACCTCGTCGTGCCCCGCGACGAGCTGCAAAATCTCCCTGTCCGATGTGATACCCATGGCTTTGAAGGCAATGACGATGGGAATGTCCTCATGGATCGAGTTGTGTCGGAGGTAGATCTTGTTGTGCTTGGTCAAAACGTAGGTTTTCGATTTACGCTCATGAGTCGAGCTGGTGAGTGGCGGCATGTACAAGTCAGCGGCCGCCGTGGAAAGGAAAGAGCGACGAAGGAGGCAACTCACCTCGTCACCGATGCCTGAACGCCCTTCTTCGCATCAAACTCGACGATGATCCTGTTTTTCGACAGTTGCTCCTGGACCAGGATGACCTTTTCTGTGCCCTTGACGATGAAGTACCCTCCCGGATCGAGCGGGCACTCCGTCATCTTGGCCAGCTCCGCCTCGGTCCTCCCAGCCAGCCAGCACTTGTTGCTCCTGAGCATGATCGGTAGCCGTCCGATGGGCACGTTCTTACGTCGGACGATTTGCTTGCCACGAGTGTACTCAATAGAGACAGTGATCGGGGCGGAATAGGTGATGTCGCGGAGGCGGCACTCATGGGGGGTGATGCTCTTGTTAATCGCGTCGGCATCCTGCCGCTCGGGCATGCCAACACTGATGTTGGTGTAGCGGAGGAAGAACTTGGGATCCACGTCCGAGGTCACCTTCTCGTTGGCCTTGAGAATGTTCTTGAGGTCGACGTCAACGAAATAGTTGAAAGAGTCGATGTGCTGCTTGACGAGGCCCTTGACTTGCAAAAAGGCTGGCAAGAGCTCCCACTTGTCCTGACGTGGATGAGAGGTGGCGAGAGAAGAGCGGTGAGCCAACACAACCAAACTCGAGCAGTTGCCACTCACGCACGCTCTCCTCTCGCTTTTCATCTTCGCTTACCTCGACAGTCTTCACGGGATCCATCAACCCTTTGCCCTTCCGCATCTGCGCCTTCATGGCCGCGACGTCGTCAAAACCTGCAACACCAACATTGCGCATGGCGTTCTTGGCAGCCGCCACCTCGTCCACCTCCATTGGGTCATCCGCCATGGCCATGGTCGAAGACTGGTCGATCTGGTGACTCGATAGCGAGGGTACGGCCGATCGAGCGTGGATGAGAGAATTATTGAGCGATTTATTAATTCATTCCGTTTAAAGCAGTCCTATAGACGACTATATACGGTGTAGATCGTGTAGATCGTGGGAATGTAGGTGCTGCGGAGACGCCGCATTCCCACGATTTACACCGTCTATAGTCTCTTTAGGTCTCTATTGGGCTGGTGTATATAGACTTTAAACAGAATGAATCAATCAATCAATCAATCCGGTGCCGAGGCGGCAGGCGATGGCCACCAAGACTCGGGTCGGAGACGCTTTGCAGTCCGTTGTCCTTCTCACCTCTGTCCTCCTCGTCGCCGCTCCTCGCCATCCAGCACGCTTTGCGTCCGATCCCACTCTCGCGCAGCGACAGCGCTCAGCTCGATCTTTTGTTACTGCGGTCTCTACGCTCCGTTAGGTCTGCCCTACCCGCCCCTTTCCCGCAGAGCCCGGCCGGTATCGTCGAACCCGCCGCACACTCCAAAGTCGCCGCACCCGGGCCCTATCGCCAAGCCAGTCCAGTTAGGCACCCACCCCCTGGCACGGTAGGCAGTCTGAAACTACATCAATATGCCGTCCACGCCCAATGGTCAGAAGTGCAGTGCCAACTCCCACCTCATCCTCAAGCGCCAGCTCGCAGGTAAGCCTCTCGCTCTCTTCCGCATCCTCGTCTGTTCTCTCCATTGATCAACCAGAAGCAAGGAAAGAGGGATCCAAACTGAATTGCTGATGTTTGCTATTACTGCTCTTGTCCCGCGTGGTCATTTCTTTAATACAGAGCTGAACAAGCGTGAGTGACCTGAGGGCGTCGTCCGAATCATGCGGTACCACAAACCACCGCTCACAAGCCGGTCATCTCTTTTCATTCCTATCTTGTCATAGACCCTGTTGAAGGCTTCTCGGCAGGCCTGGTAGACGATTCGAACCTACTCGAATGGGAGATCATGATTATCGGTCCAGCTGGTGCGTGCGTGACAACCGCCCGTGAATTGGCGCTCGTGATGGAGAACAGCCGTTGATCTCGCGGCCCGTGTTCGACAGACTCTCTGTACGAGGGTGGCTTCCTCAAAGCAAGGATGACATTCCCGGAGGTGAACTTGGCTTCCTTTTGTTCAGTCCTCCTTCCACAAGCTCATCCATTGCAATATCTTCTCACCCTGTGTTCTTCAGGAGTTCCCTCTTCTGCCGCCAAAATTGAGATTCATCACCCCGATGTGGCATCCTAACAGTGCGTTCGTGTTTTCTGGCGGTGATGTACTTGCAACGACGGACGCTGAGGCGTATGTGCTTACGTCTTGCTGTGCTGTCGTCGCTCCAGTCTACAAGGACGGCAACGTTTGCATTTCCATCCTGGTGAGCTGCCACTAATGCCACTCGTAATACCGCGTATCTTCTGTTGTTCACACTGCTTTAAATATTCGGTTCAACCACTCTCACGCCTGGTCCCGTCTAGCACTCTCCTGGTGATGACCAGTGGGGATACGAAGACGCCGGCGAGCGTTGGCTGCCGGTGCACACGGTCGAGTCCATCGTGAGTGCCGTGCTCTCGTCCTGCCCTCCCTTGTCGATTTCCATGTTTCTGTTCTCAAACAAGGCGACACTGACCACGGTACCTTCCTACCGTCCGTTCGTTTCCTTAGCTCCTCTCCGTCATATCCCTCCTTTCCTCCGATACACCAAACATCGACTCGCCCGCCAACATCGACGCTGCGAAGGAGTTGCGAGAGACCCCGAAGGAATATCGGAAGAAGGTTCGGAGGTTGGTGAGGCAGAGCGCCGAGGAGGGGTGGGATTGATGGCGGTCCGTTCGTACTCGCTCCGTTGTCGCTCTTTCATCGCACGACTCGGGTTGGCGCCATCGTCGTTCATGCTCGAGGGCGTTCTTCCGGAGGACGTCCTTTCTCCACCGTCGTCAGCGACGTTCGCCGCGTTCGAGACATTCCCTGCCAGTTGTTTTATTGATCCCTTCCATTGGTCACCTCCTTAGCATACAGCGTCCGCAGCAAACCGCTCCTGCTTCTCCCTTCGTTCTCGTCCCTTCTTTCCTCCGATCCCCTTACCATCCCCCATATTATTTTTTTTCCTTGTTCGCCCCTCATGTGTAACCATATCATCAAAGCCACAGTGGCAACGGCTGTTTCGTCGGACGATGGTGGAAAAGTCGAAAGAATGGCCGTGAGGCCGCTGTAGGGGACGATAACGAGGGATCGCTCTGTCCTGCAGGACAGATGGTGAGCCTGCAAGCTGTAGCACCCTCCTCGTAATTTGAGATCTATCGTCCTCGCACGAGAAAAAAGAGAGCGTGAAGGCGTGTCAGAGGTTGTCCGGGGCGAAGACAAGTAGTGAGATAAGGCACAGCCCAGTGACGAAGGAGAGATGGAGAATTCCCATCCGGATCCCGAACGTAAACGCTCAGCATGGGGCCATTTGGTGCCAGTGCATTTCATGGGTCCTTCAACAAGGGGGATGGATGCCTTTGGAAGCGAGGTGTTTGGAGATTTTATGCTCGGTGATGAAAACAGAAATCTTGCGAGCCTGACTGCGGAATGCGGGCTTTTATGAGATGGGGGAGGACGAGGTGAGAGATGGTGTGGGTGCGGGCTCAGTGAACCTAGTGTGTTTCCTTTCAACGTCGAGAACATCGCTTTCACCTTCCAGCCCTCACCCTTTCGCGGCTGGCGTGCCGAGGCTGGCGTGCCTAGCACTATTAACATAACGACGTCTGCAAAACTTGCTCACGCAAACATTAATCTTAAGTTGTCGAATATTCATCTTGCTTACCCAAACATCAACCTTGAGTTGTCGAACATTCATCTTGCCTGTCCGAATGGTTTTCCTGCAATGCCTTCTGATTCATTCCGGCATTCAGGCCGTCAAGGAGTGCAGAGAGGTGTCCATATTCTACAATAACGTGTCTATATTCTACAACAACGTGTCCATATTCTACAATAATGAGCCCAAGAATTCTTCGGAGGCTGTTGGCCACCATGCCGTGCTCCGTTCCTTTGGCATAGGTCTTCGGCTGTTCAAGGAAGCAGGGGGACGCCCCGGCAACTGTCAGCCAAGCAAGCGGACACGAATACCAAGGACGTAATCATAGGACTTACAGAGCACCGAGCCTCCGGCCCCGCCAAGTAGTAGCGTCGATTCCCGGGGAAGGAAGAAAGCAAGAGCGGCAAGACACAAAGATAACCTGATCAGGCAGTGAATGGTCTGCTCTCAGCATGGAAGACCTTCGCAATACTGAAGGCGCGCAACAGCAACACTTGAAGGCCACATACCGACTGACCCCGAGCCGCCGGGGCATGACCTGGAAGAGTCGCTCATGACCTCAAATTTGACCAGAGCCCATTGGGCAACAACGGCAATGGAGCACCTCCGAGGAGAGGCGCGCGATTGGTACTTGTCGCTGAAGCGGAGCAACAAAGGACAAACACCGAATTGCGAAACCTTTCTTCACGACTTGAGTAGTTTGAAGTTGATTCTACGGGCTACGTAGCTTCCTCAAGCGTTTCTTCTTGCATGAGACATGGAACATGACCATGATGCAGACTGTTCCAAGGCTCGACGCTCTATTGTGCCCAGTGTGCGGCGGCCTTGTACTTCTCCGCCTGGGCTATCGTTTGTCGAGCTGCGCAAGGCCCGGAGGAGCCCTTCTCGGATTTGGCGTTCCTCCGTTAGCTGCTCTTCCAACCGTTGTCCTTTTGCCATCATCCTTGCAACTTGTGCACACAGCGCCCGAGGCTCCAAGTATGTGGCCTTCATAAATTGAGCGTTGCTGTCGCGCGCCTTCAGTATTGCGAAGGTCTTCCATGCTAGGAGCAGAGCTTAACCTTCTTGTCTGTTTAGGTCACCTTCGTCGCTTGCGAATTCTTTCTTTCTGTCTTTCCAGGGGATCGACTCCGCCACGGCGGGGCCGGAGGGTCGGTATCTTGTATGTCCTACGATTACGTGTCTTGTGGTATCGGTGTCCGCTTGTGTGGGCTGACAGTTTGCCGGGGCGTCCCCCTGCTTCGTTGAACGGCCGAGGACCTATACCAAAGAATCAAACTAGGACCCACCAACTTTCGAAAGTTGCGACTCGCGTTCACGTGCCAGACGTTAGCGCGAGGAAGATCTCTGGTTTCCATCATCGGAGCAGGGCGAAAGGACGGTATATATACGCGAGAGGTTCGTGGAACAGAGTAGACGAACGGAGTAAACGAGAGACAGCCACGGCGAATGTGTTGGGAGGGGGGCCACGACGGAGGTAGGCGGGGATTGCAACACATGCAACACTGTAATGAGCATGTGAGCCATGCGACCGATCACTTGGACCGGCCTCGTCGAATGGAGCGTTGAGTGGTAGGACGAGCGAAGCAACAGCACCAACGAAGGAATGGCTGCTCAAGGTGAGCGGGCACTCTTCTTTGTCTTTGTCTCTTTTATGCACATATAATTCTCATTTCTGGCCCAGGCCGCTCCGAAGCTGACTCCATGCCGCCCGCTCAGGCTCGTCGTCGTCGCTCTACAGCGCAGTGGACAGGGTACCTCTGATAAAGAACCCCGGCTTGCGGGTACCGCCACTTGTGAGCACCTCCTTTCCCCGATCTTTCTTGCACTGATCTGTCTTTTGTTCTTCTCAATACGTTGGCTCACTCGACTCATGACTCGCTCGCCCCCGCTTGTCGAATGGACCGGTCATTTTTGCCTGTCATCCACATGCCCTCCCAGGTCACCCTTCCTCAAGACATCCATCCTTTGCCGGACGACGTGCGGGCGTATGTGAGTGTGGATCTCCGTTTTTCTTTCTTTACCTCTGATCCTCTCCGTCCAAGACATGGTTCTACTTTCACATCTCTTCCGATTGGAACTGACGTCCCCTTCTATTTGCGTTTGCCCCCCTCAGTTCGTCTACCCCTTCTCCCTCGAGTCCTACGTACTCCAACCCCCACCCCTGCACGCCCCTCCTAGCCTCCCCACGCCGCCTTACCTAGCTTCCCGTCCATCCGCACACCCTTCACCCCCCACATATACCTCCTCCGCCTCGCTCGAAGCCCTGCATGCGAGGCACAAGGAGTACCTCGCTGAGAGGCAGAGGGAGAAGGAGAGGAGGAGGAAAGAGGCGTTGAGGAGGGTGGCGCCGGGGTGGGAGGAGGGGATGGGCGTGTTGGAGCCTACCAGGGCTGGCACGAGTTCCGGCACGGCGGCAGCCGGGATGGTATCAGCGAACGCAGGTGCGGGCGGACAAAGGCAAGGGCGAGGACAAGGGCACGAAAGGAGCAGGAGCGTGCTGGACCACTTGGTGGACCACTTGGCGGCTATGGACGCCAGGGGTAGCGGACGCTCTGAGGATCCGCAGGTTTCCGAGCCGCTAGTATGATGATGCGAGTCCGATGGACTAGAATGGTACGGCATGGGCATTTGCCGGGTCGTCTCGCCCTCCTTGCCCGCATGACTTTGCAGAACTTCGATACCCTTTCCATCGTTTTTGCGAGATCACGCGCAGTCCAGTCCGAGCGACGAGGAGATGCGTCGGCGAGAGAAAAAAATCCCTTAGATACGTGCGATTCCGACCGTCCAAAAAGAGTGGGTATCTACCAACAGACGGACGATGAGTAGTGGACAGTGGACCATCTGCTTTCTGCTCCCCGCCGACCATCTCTGAATCCTCTTCGAAGTCGCCTTCGCAGGGCCAAGTCTAGAGCTTCGCCTTTGCATCCTCCTCCTCCTCCTTCTCCTCCCACCGACACTCTTCCCCAATCCAAACCCTAGCGCCGACCGTACCTTCGTCCGCCTTGCGGATCTTGAGATCAGGCAGGACGAAGCTCGCCCCCGCCGCCCCATCCACGCTGCTGGCGCCTGAATCCAGTCCGCGCCGGTCCAGGCCGCGAACGACGAGTCCTCCGCCGAGGGAGCGGGGGCGAGGGGTGACGAGCATGCGGTTGAGCGGCGGCGCGCTTGTCGTCTTCTTCTCCGTCGACGCGGATGCGAAGGAGGAGTGAAGGTGGTCGCCCTGCAGGACGAGTGGGAAGACGGGTGAACCGTCTTCATCCTTCGACGGCACTGCGGCCTGGATGACACCCTCTGGCTCGGTGGTCGAAGGTTTCGTCCATCCCCCTTCACCGGGTGAAAAACGCAGTCCGAACCTGACATCCTCGACGGTCTTAAAGGGTAACAGGTCGGCGAGGATGTAGAACTGAGGCGGGTAGAGCGTGATCTTGTCGTGCAAGGCGAGGGAGATGGCACGGAGCGGGGTGAGGAAGGAGAGCGAGGTCGTCTCGGTTCCGTCCGGAGCGAGGACAATCTCGGAGCGCGACGTCGTCCCATTTTCTGGGTCAGACGGAGACGGAGGGGTGGCGGCGTCGCCGGAAGAGGCGAGCCGAAGCAAGCCGGCAGGACCGAGCGCGTCGGGCTGAACGGCGGTGATGAAGAACTGGGCGTTGAAGCGCTTCCCGGGAACGGTGCGCGGAGTGATCCAGTTTGTATGATGGAGCAGCGTCGGGAGGGGAAGGCCTTCAGGGGCGCCTGAAGATGAGGTGGACAGGCGAAGGAAAATGTTGGTCAAGAGAGGACAAAAGGCTGTTGGATCGTCGTGGACCTGTGATGACGCGAAAAGATGGCGGTTTAGATAACCTAGACTACGCAGCCGGGGGAGAGATAGAGACGTCGGATAACTCACCCTCTCTCTGAGATTCTTCCAGCCGTTCTCCGTCTCGCCCACGTCGGCGCACCCGACGGCGCGGGTCATTCCCGCGCGGACCTCCGGAGGCGCTGATCCGAGTATCTGTTCCTGCGGGAAGAGCATGAGCCCGGTCTCCTCAAAAGTCTCCCTCAGCGCGCACACGACATGGTCCAGCATTCCCCCTCCCCCTTCCGCTGATGGAGATCCGTTCTCGGGCGCGTCGCGAAGGCGCTCCTTGGCGAACGCGGCGTCAGCAGCGTCAAGGGCGCCGCCAGGAAAGACATGGGCGTCCCTGAAGCTGCTGCCGTCTCGAGCTGTGCGGCGGAGCATGAGGACCGTGTAAGAGTAGCCATCTGGGGCCGGACGGGAGAGCGGGCAGAGGACGATGAGACTGGCGGAGGCGATGGGCTTCGCGGGCTCCCTCTTTGGCTTGGGGGCGCCTGTGGTTGACGGGCGGGGCATGGCGCGTGCGGGTGCTGAGTACGACGCTTGCGATCGAGCGTGAGACGGTAGAGGCGGTGCTGCTATTGACGACGCGAGTCGAGAACAGGATAGAGGACGGAGGAGGACGAGCGATGCTCGCATGGGGGACCGAGGATGACTATGAAGGTGAAAGTTGGTGGTCCAAGCGCCGCCGCCCCCTTCGCTTTCTTCTTCCCCGCACATTCAGCCGGCCCGGCTGCTGGCCGTCTCCGGCCCGTGCGCTGATCGGCACGTGATTCCGCGTCTACTGCGGCACCTCCACCGAGCCCCTGAGCCTCGAGGAGGGCGCGGTGGACGTTGGACTTGGGGCAGTCAGTTGAGCCATCAGTGGAACATCCTCGCCGCCTTCTTCTACTCCCCCTTCTCCTACCAGGCCTTACCTTTGCCAGCTCAACCGGTGCACCGCTCGTGTTGCGTGGCGTCTCACCTCTGAGCGGATCGCCGCGCTCACCGTGCTCGCCGTTTGCTTGGTCCGCGGGGCGAAGCGAGGGGAGCGGCATCGACGGACGACCTCTTCGACGCTTCGACGTTTGACTTGACGACACGACTTGAGCAGATACGATACGACTCCTCTGATATCCTCTCTCGGATTGACTACCAACCGCTTCTGGGCGCCCTCGAAACGTTGTCCGCAACGAAACGTCACGCAATGTTCGCTCCACCCTTGCGGCCCTCGTTTTCAACATCGATGGCTCGGCCGCCATCTAGAGCGCGCACTCTGTCCTGGTCCCACCCCACCGCCTTGCCTCCTCCGCCCTCCGCCATCGACTCCTACCCAGATCTCGCCGAAGCACTCCTCTCTACCTCACCGGGCGACAACGGCCCGTCACTGAACGTCCAGGAAGGCGGGCCCGAACGCCCTCTCTCCCTCGACGCCGTCACCAAACACCCGAAGCTACGCCTTGAGATTGTCTCGGGCAGCACCATCTTCAGGGCCGGTGGGGAGATCACCGGGAGGCTCGAGGTCGGCTGCTCGGCTAGTAAAGGCTTGAGGCTCGGCGAGATCGGCATCGAGGTTGAAGGGGTCGAGGGTGAGCTTGAACGCGTATTAGCGGACGACTCTCCTTGAAATTTTGCATTTCGATGACCGTGTTTTGGCCCTTGTTCTCTGTCCGTCCCCGCTCCCTTTTTCAGAGCTCACTTCCCGCGACCACGCGGCGACCCAGTCCTTCCTCTTCTCCCACCTCCTTTTCCAAGGCGAGCATCTCCCTCCGTCCAACGCTGTTCTGCCGAGCGCGCCTACAGGTGGGTACTGGACGGCGCGAAAGGGAAAGACAACGTTCCCTTTCGCTCTCAAGATCCCTCTCACTTCCCCTTCCTCGGTCGTGTTTGCCGGCAACGCCTGTCTCCGTTACACTCTCAAGGCGACGGCGCAATGCTGGTGGAACGACAGCAAGAGCGTCGTGACCGCACGCAGGGACGCGTTTGTAGTGGAGCAGTGGCATGATCAGTTCAATCCCATATACAAGCAGCCCATCGAGGTCGTGGGTGATACGAGGGTCTTCATGGGCGGACACGGCGCCATCTGGCTCGAGGCTGGCCTGACGGAGAGGCTGTTTTGGGGAGGAGGAACGATGATCGTTCGGATCGGGGTCAAGAACAACACGAGGAGGACTGTTAGTGTTGCGTTTGCTCTCCTGCCTCCCACTTTTTTCTGACCGAGGGCTAATGACCAAACTTCCACCTCCGTTCTGCTCAGATTTCCGGCGTGAAAATCAATCTCGCCCGTAGGCTTGTTTTTCCCACCGCCTCATCCTCTTCTGCGCCCCCTTCTGCCGCACTAGCGCCGCAGATCACCGAGGTCGTCTCAGAGTCCAAGTTCCACGGTCGCGAATACGAGTTTGCAGCCGGAACAGAGGCGGTTACGAATGTCAATGTCGAGGTGCACAAGGACCTTAGGACGGTCAGGAAGACGAAGACGTTCGAGGTGCAGTGCTTGGTGTTGGTAAGCTTGATGCTGGGCACTTTCGCGTGGGTATTTCTTTCCTCAGCACGTCTCTCACCTCGCCTCTGCTTTTGGGACGACGAGTGGGCTCACTATGTGATGGTTTGACTTTGCGCTGCTCGTATTCAGCAAGGACCTCACCGTCGAAATCCCCGTGTACGTCGCTCACACGGCGTCCATCCAGCATCCAGCCGAGGCGACGTTGGATGATCTACAGCCGCACCTGCACCACCACCACCATTTGCACCCCCATCATCAGTACCCCGACGAATTCGCCCCGCCACCGCCGCCGTCACGCTCTTACACCGCCCCTCAACTCTCCGGCCCTCAATCTGCGAACCCGCTCCCCTTCCCTCAGCCATGGTTCGGCCAGTACGACCCGTCGGGCATACCTCCACCCGGCAGATCTGGGTCTGCGGCCATGCAGCCTGCCTCCCCGTACGGAGCGCCGTATCTGTCCGCCTCTCCGGCGGCCAGTACACCTCCATACGACCCGCAGGCGATGCAACCTGCCGTGTCGCCTTTCCAGGGTCAAGTCCCGCCCGTTCAGCAACTCGCGCAACAGGACTGGCCGCAAGCCGTGTATGCGAATCAGGCTCCTCGACCCGCTTCGAGCCACGAAATTCATGGGCCAACGAGTGTTGGAGGATATTTACCTTCTCTTCAAAACGCAGAGCAGATGTACGCCAACCAAGGCCCCTCCCAACAGCAGCATGGCATGCTGGAGATCGTTCCGTCTCCCTCGTCTCATCCGTCGCCTCTGCAACAAATCGCCTCGCAGCAACGAGCCCAGTCCATCTCTCCTCAACCAACTTCTCCGCAGCAGTTCCAACGGGACCGCTTGCCGACCGCTCGGGCTTCGCCAAAGGGTTCGGCGTTCGGTATCACCAATGAGCAGGCGAGACGCTTGTCATTGTCGCCTCCCAGGAAGAGCGGAGAAGGCCGCAACCCGGCGGGTCCTGTCCAGCAGCAGGGCTCCCCCGGTCCGAGGCCGTCCAGTCGCGAATCAGATCCTGCCGTCACCAAATCCTATCTGCCTCCCATGCCCATGGCTCAACCCGTGCCCCATTCTCAGTCACCGGCGCAGCTCCAGCCTTCTTCGTCCCCCGTGGAGCCACCGGCCTCCCCAATGGGCCTGTCCACAATAGACGAGGATGGAGAGTCACAAGCCGGGACGATTCGAAGCGTTAAGCCATCAGGCTCGCTGGCGGGGAGCGTGACGAAAGAGGAAGTGGCCAAGCTCGAGGCTCTGGCGGATGCGGAGGAGGAGGAGCAGGCGAGGAGGGAGGTGGAGGTGCTGGCGAGGAAGATGGGCATCGAGATCGACCCGAACGACGACAAGCCTTTACCCGTTTCGCCCTTACTCAGTGAGCGGCAGAGGGCGCTCATAGCCAACCGACCGAAGGCGAGCGATCTGTTCAGCGCAGCGCAGAAGCAAGGAAACGTGGAGGCATCCCGTTCCCTTTCGCCCCAAGGACAGCGCGCCCGTGCCGGGAGCCTTCGTTCCGAGGAAGGGCTCCAAGCGTTGGAGAACAGGCTGAGTAGATCCACATCACGAGCCGTGTCTGCAGCTTCGCTCATACCTCCGCGGCAGGACTCCAACGGTCCCGCGCATCGCCCCACCAGTCCGCTATCGCGCAAACGTAGTGGCGAAGCGTGGACGTTGGCGGCCGTGGGCAAGGACAAGGACAAGGAGGGTTCAGCTCTGAGGTCGGAAGCAGAGAAACGCAAGCAGAAGGAGAAGGAGCTGACTTTGGAGAGGGAGAGGCAGAAAGAGAAAGATGCGGAGCTGAAGCGGCGGATGGAGAGGGAGAAGGCGGAGAAGGCGGAGATGGAGCGGAGGGAGCGGGAGCGTCTCCTTGAGAGGCAGAGGAAGGAGGCGGAGATGGCGAGGGAAAGGGAGCTGGAGTTAGAGCGAGAGCGAGAGTTCGAGCGGCAGAGAGGGGCGGAGCGTCAGCGCCGGAGGGACGAGGAGAGGAGGAAGGAGAGGGAGATGGCTGAGCGAGCTGCCGCCGCTCGGGCACGAGAGAGGAAGAACAGCGCCACGAGTGCCGTCGCCGACGGTCCGCGACCCTCCGGAGCGAGCGACGGCAAACGAAGCGCCGGTTCGAAGGGAGGCGAACGCAAGATCATCGATCCGAAGGAGGCCGCCGAGCTGCGCAAAGGCGCCGTCGGTCGCGTCGGCGATTGGCTTAACTACGCATCTCCTAACGCCTCTGCCAGCCCTGCTTCACCCGTTTCACCGTCCCCTTCAGCGCTCGCATCAATCCAACGCGATGCGCATCGCAATTCCAAGCCTTCCCCTTCCTCTCCTCCCCCTCCCCCCCCTAAGGCCGCGCTCGCCTTCCCTCAGAAACGCGCCTCCGTCTCCTCGACAGCCTCGTCGCTTAGGTACAACCTGGTAGATGACGGCGATGACGAGCCGCCGGTCCTATCCGCGGACTTGCGCCAGCTCATTGACGGCTCCATGTCGTCTCGCAGAAACCTTGGCAAGGCGCTCGAAGAGCATCCTTTCGTCAGGAGGCTGTCAACAGGTTCGGCGCAGAAGGAAGAGACCGGTTCAAACAGGACCACCTCGTTGGGCCAGCCGTCCTCCCCGCCTTCGCAGGGCTACCGTCGTAGGGCGCGCGTCGAGTCTTTGCAGTCGCCCTCTGCAGCCGTGTCGGACGTCGGTGTGACTGCGGGTCTCTCGCGCACCAAGGCCGTTCGACGCACGTCTCTTCCCGCTGACGCGAAGCACGATACATCGTCGCGTCGACCGGAAGCCGACGGGGACGGCGAGGATGCGTCCCAAATTCCATCGTCGGTGCGGGCGATGCTCCTCGCGGCGCCTGACCTGTTGTCCAAGTACGACGTCCGCTCGGCGCGTGGTGGAAGGGGAGGACGGGTGACTTCGGCCGCGTCTTTGTGGGCCGAGCGTCTGGCGAAAGAGAAGGAGGAGGAGGTGAAATCGGTGGCGGTCAAGCCCAAGGCATTGAACGTCGGGCCGTTCGTCGACTTTAGCCGATCTTCGACTGACAAGATCGTCGGCCAAACTTCGAGGTCGAACAACGACGCCGCGTCGTCTCCGTTGGTGACTTCTTCGCCCCCGGCGATCAAGTCGCCCAAGTCGCCGACGGCGCATCTGAAGAGCGCTCCCGCGCTAGGCTTCCTGAACACTACGATGCCAAAGGCACAGTTCTCCGCCACGGCGGCGGCGACGACGACGGATCGCTCTTCAAGGAGGTGGACGGTGGACTACCACTCGCCCGGTTCGGCGGCCACGGATGTGACCGGCGAAGACGGGGCGACGAATGCGAAGGCGAAGGCGAAGGCGGACAGGGACGTTGGCGAAGAAGGGGTGGGAGGGAAAGCTTTGGAGAGGATGACGAGCATGGGAGGCAAGGGCACCACGAGGGCCATCGGGCAGGAAAAGCTGAGGGAACTCAAAGCGCTCTACGAGAGGCAGGACGGCGGGCTCGCGGGGCGGTGACGAGGGTGCATCGTATCGTATCGTGCCTGCCACGCCTCACTCGGTCGGATGCACGGGAGGGAGGGAGAGGAATTGGAGAAGGAAAGAGAGACCGATGATGGATGGACGACTTGACTATACCCCGGCCGCGGGCTCATCCGACTCGCCCGCCACGCCACGCTGCCTCGGGACAGTTCTTCTCTTCACCCATTCTATTTTCTTTTACAGAACGAAATCCATACCTTCCTCTCTCAAACCTCTCCTTACTTTACTTACTGCCTTCCCTTCCGAAGCGCTCGAATGGGGGAAATCTCTCCGTTCAGCTCGGGTGTGTGTGCCAGGAAAGGATTCACCTGTTCGTACTTTCCTTTCGTACTTTCGCCCTGCTCTCCTCCCTCGCTCGCTCGCTCGCCTGCTCGTCGCATGCCGAGAATACATTGCCGCCACAATTTCTTTTTAAAAAAATTATTTCTGAAGGGGTAGGACCCAGAGGGCTGCTGGACGCGAAAGGCGTAAAAGAAATGCGGATTGTGCATGGGTAGGTAGCGGTCCTCGGAGGGGACGAACGAACGAGGGACGGACGGACGGCTGATTCACGTCTCCAGACGGGAAAAGGACCAAGGCGGACGTACGGACGGACGGAGGACGGGGACCTAGAATACAGATGCGGCGACAAGCGACAGCGACGACGGAGAGCGGAGCGGACTTGGGACGGACGCGGGAGGGTAGATAGAAGAAGGAGGGACCGCCGTGTGTCTAAACCCTCGATCGTGCATGGTAAGTACGAGTGCCAAAGGGGGAGAGAGAGGGGTGGTTTACCAAAGGGAGAATGAGAGAGAACGGTGACGGGCAAGTCCAGGGGAAGCAAGGATCGGAAAGCGAAAGAAAGAAAAATCCAGAGGGGAGATACGAACCGAGGGTAAAGCGAGAGAAGACCATTTCATCGAGCGGGGGATAGCAAAGGAAGAGGCTTCTCCTCCATCCCAATCCCATTCCATTCCATCCCATTCCATCCAAAATGACCGACGCGGGAGAGAAAAAAAAAACCTAGCGGTGAGAGCAAAAGGAAACCGGCGCGGGGGCGGCGTCTAGTTCGGCTGCGGAAGAGGAACCTGGTTGTTGTTCGAGCTCCACGACATCTCCGGTTGGCCCCAGAGCATGAGATAGTCGAAGAAACGGGACGAATCGAGATCAGCTGGCCGCAGAAAAGCAAACGGACGGAGCAAAGTGAGCACGATCGCGACGACGGAGCAAAGTGAGCACGATCGCGACGACGGACGACGGAACCCGACGAAAAATCGCCCACCATTTCCACCGTTCGTACTGTGGCTTCCCCAGACGTCATCTCCGACCGAACCGGTGAACGAGCCGAACATGGGGTTGAACCCACCAGTGTATTGGAGAAGGCCAGCGGAGAGGTTGTGGTCAAAGGCCTCCATACTCCCGACGCCGAGGGCGCTCAACGAGTTCCATTCCGCGGTGGAAGAGAAGGGGAGAGAGGAGGACGCGTCGGCGCCTAGGGTGGTCGGGATCGAAGACGAGTCGGCGCCGCCCATGCCGCCGGTGGCATCCCCGTTGACGCTGCGGGGCCCGGAGCCGACGTTGCCGGGGCCGGCGGAAGGGGCATCGGACGCTTGGCCTTGCGAGCGAGCCGCCTTGGACGTCGAGGCGGCGGCCGACTCCGGAGGGCCGTCCCAGAGGGAGAGCACGGCGGTGAGATATCCAGCGTACGCGGCGGCGGCGCCGGAGCGGTGGGGAGGCGTCCGGCCGGCGACGGCGAAGACGGAGGCGAGTTTGCGAACCATGATGAGAATGGCGGTCTTGTCGACAAACGGAAAATTGGCTACAACGTCCGGAGGGCCGGTCAGTCAACGCGCAAGGCCGATCGATGAATGTGGCGGCGCTTACCAGGATCAAGCTTACTTACCAGGATCAAGCTTTGTAAGTCGAAGAGCGAAGATGGCAGCGTAAACGGCCATGACGACCAAGGCGTTGTTGGCAAACACTGGGCGTGCGCGGGGGGTATCAGCGACCATGGCCCATGTCGTCGCCCAGATCTTCGACGAGCGACGATGCCGACTCACCGAGCTTCTTCTCGCCGATATCATCGAGCATGATGCCAATGATGGAAACGGCGCAGGACCAGCAATCGACATAGACGGCTGGTTTGAACTCTTCGTCGCTGCCCTTGTCCTCGACTGACTGGAGGACGAGGCTGTTGAGGAGGAGTCGGGCGTGGTAGTAGTAGAGACGGTAGTGGTCGATGGCGACTGCGAGAAGGAATACGAGAGGTGTCAGTCGTGGCGAAGGGGGGGCAGCAGCGGCGACGCAGAACGCTCACGCTTGGTGGCAGATGAGTGCTCGCACCACCTCTCTTTCCATCTCTCCAGGTCAGCGTTAGCATCTGAGGGAAGGTAAGCAAGCGGGCGATGAGCGAGCAGCGAGGGATGAAAGAAAGATAAAAAAAAATAAAAATAAAAAAAGATAGGCGAAAAAAGAACGCGCACTCTTGCGAAAGAACTCGAGGCTGGCAAGCCTCCTCTCGACGTTCGCGTTCGCAGGGTCACCGCCAATGATAAAATTGTCGAACGAATCGACGTGGCGGGCCGTCGTGCGGCGGAGTTTCATCAGACTTACGAGCACCTCGTCCGAGGGGAGTGCGAACTGCCCGAAACGAAAAAAAAAAAAATAGAACATGTTGGTCGATGATTTTCGGAAGGGCAAAAGGAGAGAGACGGGCGCACTTTCTGCTTGTGCCAGTTGACGCTCTGAACGATGAGCCGATCGTCGGAGATCGTCCACGGTCTCCCTGTCTGAGCGCTCAACCTGCGAGCAGTGGGGAGGGCGAAAGGAAAGGAAGGGACGGATGGACAAGGTGAGAAAACGCGGGGCCGACACGAGGCGAGCCGGATTGGACGCGGGCGCGCGCTCACATGCGATCGAACAGAAAGAGGCTAAACCACAGCCTCTCCCTGTTGCGCACCCTCCTCTGCACCTGCTCGTTGCCCAAGGCCGCGTTGCTCGGCGTGACGCGACGATTGACGCCGATCTCGGTCGCGATACGCACTGCCGTGAGCAGAATAGCGAAAAAAAAAAGGAGAGGAGAGGAGAGGAGAGAAAGATCCGAGGGGATGAGGACAAGACGGAGCGCACGGGAGCGTCAAGCACGCCTTCTACGAGCGGCGGCACTCACGAGAAAAGCCGACATACTGCCAGGAGCGGTCGTCGACGAGCGTGTTGGTGGGCGGGTAATAAGCGGCAAGGATGAGAAAGCTCTGGGCGATCTCGACGCTCTTGTAGCCCTCGAGGAGGATATGGGGCAAGAGCACCTCTTTCGTGTGGCTCTCCAGACGCGTCGCCAGCTGGGCGTCTTCGGGCGACGGGCAAAAGCGGGCGGCGAGGGCGCAGATGACGGTGGTTAGGAAAGCGGAGCGCATGCGAACGTACGTGGCGGTGCAGAGGTAGGGGTCGAGCAGGTTGAGGACAGGGTTGACGTGTTCGTAGAAGCTATGCGGGATAGGGTAGAGAGAAGGACTAGATCAGGGACGACGCTTGGCCGAGGGTGGAACAACGATGATGACTTGACGACGCTCACAAATCGAACAAGCGCACGACATCGTGCGCTTCGATGAGGTTCAACGCCACCGGATCGAGGGTGGACTCGTCGTCGAGCTTGGAGTGGAACAAGCTGAGGTGGAAATAACCCTTTCTGGCAGCTCCCTCCGGCTTGGGCACGACGGCGTCCTCGGCGGCGGCCGTGCCCGCGCCGCCGTCCGGGCCGACGCCGTTGCCGCTCGAAGCGGTCGCGCTCCGGAAACGATCGCCGAGCCAGGCCGACATGGACGGTCCGCCGCCGTCGTGAGCGCGCGAGCTGCCGCTGCCGCCGCCACCGCCTCCGTGACGGCCTCGGGACCTGCTGCGGTCCTTGCGCTTCGCGTCGAGGCGGCGCAGAGACGAGGCGGAAGGGAGGGCGGTGTCGTCGCGATCTTCGCCGGCGTCCGAGAGGCCAGTGACGGAGACGGAAGTGAAGGACGTCGACCTGCCGACGTTGCCTAACAGACGGGGACGCTTCGGTTCCCTGTTCCCCCCGGGGCTGACGTCGCTGGCGTTCGCACCACCACCGCCCTGGCCGGCGCCGGCGGCGGTGGCGCCACCAACGCCGGCGCCGACGGACCATCGGCCGGGGGCGCCGCTGCGGTTGCGGACGCCGAGACTGTTGTTGAGGGCGGCGGCCGCGTCGTCGGGGCCACCGTTTTCGCCCTCGATGCCAAGCTCGGCGGCGTCGGAAGCGTGAGCGAGGAGGCGGAGCGGGTTGGAGAGGACCCTGGAGGATTCGAGGTCGAGGTCGGCGTCGTCGACGGACGAAGCGTCCCCCAGTTCGTCCTCCATCCCGTCCGCCTCGTCGGCCGGCTGAGGGCCGAGTTCGGTGACGCCGCCGAAGTGGACGCTACCGGAAGCGGAGGAGGCGCCACTGCTTGCTGGCTTCCCTTGCCTGGCGCCGGACAAGTCGACGACGTGCATGGCGGGGGAGTGAGAAGAGGGCGGGGAGAAGAGGGATCGTCGGCCGTGGCCGTTGCGATCGGAACAGGGTTGCGGAGGAGGGGCCGACGGGCCGGACGCGGGAGGCTCGAAGAGGTTGCCGAGAGGGCTGAAGGTGGGGGCGTAAGGGTCGGGAGTGGAGAACTGGGAGAGGCCGGGTATGGTGACGGACGGGCCGGGGTTGGTGGCGATGGACACGCCGCCGTTAGTGGTGGGCTGGGTGGAGAAAGGGTTGGCGAAGTGGGGGAGGGGGGCAAGGCTGGAGGAGGGGCCGGACGGAGAGTGGCCCTGAGAAGTCGAGGGTCGGCCGTCGTGGATGGCGTACGGATATCGATGAGACTGGGCGATGGAGGAGGTTTGAAAGGGATAGAAGGGGGCACTGCGAGGGACGCCGGCTGGAGGTCGGTGGCCCTTGGGCGGGGCGACGTGAGGTGGTGGTTCGGGATGGAGATGATCGGTGCGGCTCGAGCTGGGAACGGGGTCGTGGGCGAGGATGGAGGAGGGGCCGTCGGCGCTGTCAGCGGACGCGGAGAGGTGGTCGAATGCTTTCGGGAACTTGTTCGTGGATGAGCTGGCGGGGACACGGGAGGGAGGGCCAAGGAAAGCAAGTCAGTGCGAAGAGACATAAGACGAAAGAGGAGCGGAGCGTTTTGTCTTTCTCACAGCTTGCCCGGCTTCCTTCCCCTCTTGTGCTTCTCAAAGTGGCAGTCGAGTTCCTTGCGGGCACACCGCGAGCAGGGTACATCGCCATCGTTCGGCGTCGAGCACTTGATCTACGGGGGGGGAAACGAAGGAGACGGAAGCGAGTGAGCGGACCGTTTTTTTGTCGCGTATGCTGCTGGATTGGGTTGGACTGGCTGGCTGACCTTTGCCTCGCGACAGGGCATGCACGCCACCTTTGCAGCCGCCTTTTCCCTTTTTCCTCCTCGAGTGGCGGCGGTGACTGAGATGGGGCCGAGGGCGTCATGAGCAGGGTCGGGGTTGCCGTCGGTGTGTTCGCCATCGTCGACGGGAGCAGCGCCGGCGGAGGAGGGGGAGGCGGCGCGTTTAGAATGGCCGTCGCGAGCGCGTTTGGAGCCGGCGGAGGCGTCGTCGTCGGTGGTGGCCATGGTGGAGGGGCGAGGGCGGGGAGGGGACTCTTCGCGCAGTCCCTGTCCTGGACCTGGACCTGCTCCGCCGTCGTCAGCGCCGGGGGGTCGGGAGGAGATGGAGATGGAGGTGCCCGGGAGGCCGGAGTCGGGCATGGCAGGCTCGATCCTGGTGCCGGAGGGGAGGGAGACAGCGTCGGGGGCGAGGGACTCGGCTGGAGGATGGCGGATGGAAGGGAGGAAAGGGCGCGAGTCGGTGGGTCGGTGGTGGTGGAGGAGAAAGAGATGGCGGCGGTGGTGGTGGAGGAAAGAGATGGATGATGGATGGAGAGATGGAGGAGCGGTGGTGGTGGTCACTTGCACTTCATCGGTCCGTCGCCGTCGCCGTCGCCGTCGCCGTCAGTCGTCGCCGCCAGTCGTCGTTGGGTGTGGAGCGAATTCGGCGTCGACGACGACGGCGGGACTTGCTCGACTCGCTTCGACGTATGTCCGCCTGGCTGGCTGGCTGGGTCAGGAACGGGGACGGATAAAGAGGAGGTTGGGTTGATAAAGAGGAGGTTGGCGAGCGAGTGAGAGCAAGCAAGGATGGGTTTCGTTGGGGCGAGCTCGCGACGACGACGACGACGACGACGACGAAGAGACGGACAGACGGAAAAACGGAAAGACGTTGTGCAATTGTATTGAATTCGAGTCGATTCGATCCACTCTTTCTTTCCTCCCTCCCTCTCTCTATCTTTCTTTCTTTCTTTCTTTGCTTTCTTTCCTCTTCCTTAAACCGCCGCCGACCCCACCGCCGATCCGATAGACTGCTTTTTTTCTGGGCCACCAGTTCAAGGTTTCGGTTTCGGATTCGGCCTCCTTTGGCTGTGTTGGGTGGGGTGGTGGAGCGGAGGTCGGCAGGGCGGGCGCTAAAACATCGGCGAGCGCCGTCGGGCCGTCGTCGGTCAACTCGGAATCCTTCTTACCTCCTTCATTCGACTTGAGGCAATATCGGTTCGTCGCCGAACGGCCATCAAAGAAAGCCACGCGGTCGGCCATTCACTTGCCTCCAACTCACCCCAGTCCATCATCCCATCCCTTACACACACACAAAGAAACAGAAAGACGACAAGGATATATGTATGTATGTATTCTACATACACGCCCGTCCCCCTCAGATCACAGCGAACGCGGCACCTCGACCTCGGTGTATGTCTTTTGGCAATCCAAAGCAAACCAATCAAAACCAAAAATCCGTCAGTCCATCCCATCCATCCCTGCGCAACGACAACGATCCACCGCTCACCTGAATAAAATCATCCACCTCAAAGCCCTGATACGACTCAAAGGACATGCCGCACTCCATCCCCTTTCGAATCTCCATCACGTCTTTCTTGTGGTGCTTTAGCGCCGCCAGCGTGCCTGTTATCCCATCCGAGTCGGCATCATATCATGTCAGCCCGCTCCAAGCCAGCCAGCTAGCCAGCCGTCCTCGCTCGCTCACCTTCATAGATCACCTCCTTGTCCGCACCCCTCATCACCCGTACCTTGCCCCCCTTGACAATCGTCCCGTTCGTCACCCTACACCCAGCAATCTTCATAGTCTCCCTCCCCTTCACCTTAATCTCAAACAACTGCAACACGCTCGCCTCGCCCGTCACCCGCTTCTCAATCTCTGGCGTCAACAAACCGGCCACTCGCGCCTTCACTTCGTCCATCAGTCGGTAGATCACGTTGTCCAGTAATACCGGCACAGACGCTTTTTCTGCTGCTTGCATCATCGCCCGCGCCGCTTTGATGTTGAAGCCTACGATCGTGCCTGCGAATGAAAGCAAAATAGCCGTTGGTTCGTGCGAAAACCGAAAAACTCACCGATTCAACCAACGAGGGCAGGGCATACGCTATCCTGGGGTAGGT